>OW388299.1:33707364-33823340 GCA_936450465.1 Gibbula magus | reverse complement strand
TTATATCTCAAGATATACATCAGGATATATAGGGGTGTTACAGACACAATAACGTATTACCTTAGACTAATCAACATTGTTATGTTTTGCTGTAGCGAAATTTTCCACACTTGTACTTCCGATGAATGGCTCCATTTCTCATTGTTTGTTTTGTAATGAAAGTGTGCTAGTTTGTTTTGTTTTTTATAAACTTGTCATATATAAAGTCATCACAATATTACCCTTAGTAATATGTTTCAACTGAATTGTGTTAAAATCATATACCTCTTATTAGTAAGTCTTTACTGTGACATTGCCCAGGACATAAAATCACCTGATGCAAATACATCCTTGTTCAAATAGAGACCCATACCCTTACTACTTCCTTGATGGTGTTATACAGGTTTCATCACGTTTAGAGTGGGGTATTCCCATTGAGTAATACTTGATATCGCATGACGTCCTGCAGATAATGTGCATAATCGTTAAAATCCATATTTACGCATCCTTTATAACTAACTTGATAACTAAAAAAATAGTAAACTGTTCATTCATTACCATATTAGTTGTAAAGTTCATTTATTAGAAGATATAGCAGCGGACCACGCGTGATGGTTATGATGATGATGATTGATGACTACACTAAATAACAAAACAATTGCAAGAGATCCTACGTAAATATTAGTTATATCAACAATTGGTAGGTTCGTGTGTCGGATATCAACAATTGGTAGGTTCGTGTGTCGTATATCAACAATTGGTAGGTCTGTGTGTCAAATATCAACGTTTGGTAGGTTCGTGTGACGTGTAAGAGAACACATGCATCTATTCTGCATGTCCTTATACCTGGGCGAATGCTTCAAGCACGTATGTATATAAAACATATCTACATGTATATTTACAAGTACATATATCAATGTATGCATGTACATATATAGTGTGCATGCACATATCAATGCATGTATGTACTAACCAATGCATGTATGTACATATATGCATGCATGTTCATGTATATGTATTCATTCACATGGTAGTATATGCATGTACATATCAATTAATGCTTGTACATGTAGATATATGTATATGTGTATGCATGTACATATCTATGCATGTTTATATTTATGCATGGTCATATCTACGTATGCATGTTGCACATCTTTAACTATGCATATACTTATCTTTAGATGCATGTCCTTACCTGTATGCTTACATAGGTTTACATATAACTTTGTTGACTGTTGTTTGAAACTTAATGTGTGTTTTAAAAATCAAATTGTAACAGTTCATTCTATTTGGAGCTGAAGGATGTTTACAGGAGTGTGCTGATGATTACTGCGATCAACAATAGGGTTGCCTTCAGTCACGACAACAGGAAGGAAGGGCCGTAGCACTTCATAAATACTTTAAATTAGATTATATCATATTACGATAAAACTGATAGTTGCATTAAATGCAATTTCAAAGAATGGGTCCTCGTAAATAATGATTTTCAAATGTCAGATTTAAGATTTCAACTCTCGTTTTTTGTATATCATTTTGAATATTGAGTTATCTGCAATTTACTTTTAGTTTACTTTGGACTGGTTTCCGACTGTTCAGTGTCGTTTTCCCAAGAAATGTAAGAGTAATTCGAGTTATTATTGAGGAAACACTGTATGTCCTCTATCAGCCATTATAAGAACAATATATGGGTGTATTTGTTTATAAACGAAAATAAGATCGATGCTGGTGAAATCCTCCAACAACAGTATTTTGATTGCAAATAAATGAATGACATCAAGTTGAATTGATAAGGAAAGGGTTCGCTGGTACAACTGTAACTATGTAACTTAAAAAGATATTTCAAATATTGTAAGTGATCTGTATTATGGACTGATCCCCGATCAACCTTCTTAAGTCTAGAAAGTGATGGAACATTGCCTCATCTTCAGTGTATTGAATTAACACAACACAGGCTTATACATTTATCAGTTGTACGTATTACTTGTGCCCAATCCGTTTAATAAATGAATAAAATATGTTCCAATAAATCAAAGGTTAGACGTGAGGTCTTGGGTCCGTGAGAAAACGGAACGAAAAAGAACTTCTACCCGGAAGAAAATTATTTTATCGAAAGCGGTTTACCCCAACGTATATGGACATGTAGCCTATTTGTATACTCCTTCCTTGTTGGTCCTATTCATGCACCGGCTATCAAGGAATATTAACAGTGGGCGAATATAAAGGAAAGTTTGTGAACAGGGAGCAGCGGTCTGCACAGAACTGATCAGTTAGTAGTCAAGTAAGTATACAATATGTATGTCGTAGACTGACTTTTAGTATCCGATAACCTTCTTTTTCATATAAAACAGACTTGTTCATGAAATATTGGAAAGGAGGCTCGGGGAAAGGAAATTTGTAAAGATAATCTAGACTTGCTTGCTTATGGACATTGTATATTGGACAGGTCGTTGGTCAGCTAGCGTCAATGTCTCTCCGTCTCAACATGTACAACTCCTGTGTATATGTGCATGTCCGCAGACTCGCCTATTGAATAAACACCTTTTGAACCTGTCAGATTTATAATATATGTCCTGTATTGAGTCCGCAGTACTCACTGTAAGGAAACTGAAACATTTAAGGAGTCGTTTTTATCCTGTTTACAGTTGTGAAATTTTGAGATTACAAAATCATTTCAGAGATAATGGATGCGTTAATGTTACAAGTAAACTTCGGTTTACTGTATGATACAATTAAGCATAGCTGTAAGACCTGTGGTGCGTTTTCTCACTCGATTTTCTGAACAAATAGGCGTACGTGTTCATTCTGTCCCCACAGCTAGTTACGAGCCTAAACTAATCTTGACTTGTGTTATTCATCCTAAAATCCCTAAAACAGAGGTACGTCAAAATACATGTACCCTATTTCGGGTCTAACAGACACATTGCAGCACATTGCAGCGGTGCATTATACAAACACGAGTACATATATATCACGTGAATGATTGCCTACATACCTGTTTATACAGCGCGTGTAAGTCCAGCGTACCTACACTGTTTATTGCGTCAACAACGTTTATATTACATACTAACGTTCACATTCTTTCGCGGAAAGTAGCTTTCCCAGGTAAACATACAACAACTGGTCATTTACACATGGTCTGACACATCCACTGAAAGAACACGGATATCCCATGGTAACGAGCTAAATTAGGTGTAAGAAAAAGAACTCCGGAGATGAGGTGATGAGATTCGAGGTGAGGTGAGGTGAGGTGAGGTGAGGTGAGGCGAGGTAATGTGAGATGAGGTGAGGTACAGCACGTTGAGATGAGATGCGGTGAGATGAGGTGAGATGAGGTGAGGTGAGGTGAGGTGAGATGAGGTGAGGTGAGGTGAGTTGAGGTGAGATGGGTTGAGGTGAGATGAGATGAGATGAGTTGAGTTAAGGCGAGGTAAGGTACATCTAATAACATCAAGTTAAACCTAGCTTTTTTTTCTTTAATTATGTGACTATTTTGACATCAAGGGTTAACTGATCGCTCAATGCAGAGAATAATGTATTTGTCGGCAACTTGTGTATGTCCAGAAATTCAGGTGTATTGCATATCCTGATGTATATTAGTCAGTTTAATGCACGTGGCACCGTTACGTTACCACTTGACTTCTTTGGAAGTATTCTCATTAAAATCAGATCGAACGTATCACTCGTACCTTGCTACGTTCTTGCGGCTAGGTACGAGTGTAACATTATATCTCATTTTAATGAGATTGTGAGTACACTGTCAAACTAAAGTCCTATTTAAAAATCAGTAGTAATATTAATCACTCCCAAAGAAATATTTTAAAGGTGTAAGCGTCAATTGTATTGATCTTCATGAAATTTATTTTTTCAGTCCTGTATACCAGAGGCCAGCTGGTATCAGTACCCAATGTCCATTAAAGGCTAATTGGCGCATGTTTTGGAGGTGTTTTTGAAATAATAAAAAGATTTAAAATTTCTTCTAATTATCGATCAAAAGAAATTCTTTTAAATTTTTTATTTTACGAGAGCTTCATAGTGTCGTTGTTTTGTAACCACACAAAATACTTTTCTAGTCATGAATTGACCTGTGTATAACTATTGACTTTAGAATCGACAGAGACTTTAGCGACTAATAACAATCATATATTCATTTTATCTTGATTAAGATATGTCATTTAAGGGCATAATAGTGGTATACATAAGAACAGGAAGATTTTCTGGATAACAACTTCTTTAAATATATATGAAAACAAATATCCGAGGAGCACCAAACTGAATCCATGTATCCCTACCATTCATCCACTCCTGGCGGAGCAATTATCCTTCCTTATTGTCCTTACATTCCACCTGATGAAGGAGTGAGTATGTACTCCGAAACGTCGTGTATTTTCACATTAAAGAAGTTGTTATCCAGAAAATCTTCCTGTTCCTAATAATAAGGCACTGATGAGGGTAATGGTCAATATCATCTCACGTTTAGTGACGTGAGGGTAAATAGCTTGATGTCCAGCTTACACTTGAGTAATTTTGTTTACAGAATGGCCCTCAAAGTCCTGTGGATCGCGCTGATTCTGACGGTTGGGGCGACCTCTACTGCAGCGCAATACCTCGATAAGTTTCAGGCTTTGAGAACGTTTTTGAGACAGTCGTTTGGTTCTGTAACGATGAAACAAGACAACGACCACGGTGTGGTGAAGCATTGTCGTGAGCATTCTTTGATGTCGTCCTTACATTCATTAGGTCTTAGTTTATAATTCGAATATTACATACATGCACTAGACATTTATTTATTTATTTATTTATTTATTTATTTATTTATTTATTTATTTATTTATTTATTTATTTATTTATCTATTTATTTCATTTTTAATCTATTTATAAGCGTCGTTTGGACTGCAAAATTTAATTCCATCGAGGCAAGAAAAGCATGGAACTTCAGCCAGTTTGAAATCAAGCTTATGCTCGACTTTCGTCTCAAATGGGATGTTTCTTGACCTCAGTTGCTGCGTATTGCTTTATGTCATAATGCTAAATGTCTAGAGATCTAAATTCACATCTATTAGATGAGTTACAAATCTTGGTGTGTTCTATGACATGTCAATGTAATTATTCCCAGAGGGCACCCCAGGCCCACCTTTCAGCGTCGAGTGGGAACCTAAAGTCATCAGCCCGAGTGGAGGCATCAAGGTGCACTACGACTACACAATACGTGAGTATAGATACAGTTGTGTTCATAAGTTTCTTCCCTCATAATGCGAGAAGATCGCGAGTCAAAATTATGTGATGCAGAGATTTAGGGAAAACTACGTGTTGCTGCAGTGACAATGTGAATAGAATATAATTTCCTTTAGTAATTTCCTTTAGTAATTTGACGATGTATCATAATAAGATGGACATGTCGTGTTTACCAGAAAAAAAGACATTTCAATTGACTTATTTGTCATATGTTTGGGTGGATATCAAAAATGTACCGTCAATGCCTATGTATATCATCATCTTGGTCAATCTGTTATCCAGCTCATGATTTCAAGAGCGGGACATTGAACGTACAGCTGTTTTTCCGCGACAAAGAAGACCCAATCTTCCAGGACACCTTACCTGTCGACTGTAGTAAAATTGGAAAATATGTCAAGTGTCCCTTACAGCAAGGCAGTGAGTATATACCGTATTTCCTCTAATAAGCGCCTGGTCTCCAATAAGCGCCGGCTCTAATAAAGGCTAGTTGATAAAATAAGCACCGGGCCTCTAACAAGCGCTGGGTCTCTAAAATTCTTAAAACCATTATATTAATGCGCAAGCTTAGTAAACATTGATATTATGAAACGAATGATCTCTCACTTCCGTTTTAACGTCAATGTCGCATGCAGTTACAGCAATTCCATCCTAAATGACGGATACAAAATTAGATTTTCTATTAGAAATAAGCGCCGGACCTCTAATAGGCGCCGGGGGTCAAAGGGTGCTGACAAGGATAGTCATCTGTCAATCTGAATCTTAGCAATAACACATGAAAACGTCAATAAGCTGCCAAGGCCCGTGTATTTAGTTCATACTATAGATCTACCGAGTCTATCAAAGTGCTCAATGAAATGAAAGGATATCTCAGAGGTCCCTGTTTAGTTTTCTTTTAATTTTGTTTTTTTATTTTTAAAAAAATCATTTATTGATAATTTACACGATAAAGCGTATATGGTGTTAATCTTGTAGTACGAATAGTACAACAATAATAGTAAGATTATTCGTTTTCCAGAACGTCTAAATGGGACGTATCCCTACTCCAACCTACGGTTTCTCAAAGGATACGACGTAAGTATTTGAATTCTCCCAGTTTGATGTTTGTATTCGAGGGGATATTATTATTGATATTATACATTCATTTCTTTTTAAAATTTGGGAATTGAACAATATTTTTTATGGACAAAAAGTATAGCAGGTCTTTGTCCCGATTTTTTGTTAAATAAAACTTGCAAGGGAGAGAACTCAAAACCGAAAATTTTGTCATGAATCATCCCAAGAATTGCTATTAGATGCAGCAAGACATCATGACCGCTATCTAGACAATATGATGTAACATTCGACAAACAATACCAACGTTATATAGTGCAGAAAATAAGTTTACCAAAAATTACTAATTAAGAGAAAAATAATATCCACATTTGGTTATGTATAAACACCACTTTAATCTAAAGAAGCCAGAGATTAGAACAAAACACAATATATATAAGTAATGTAACAAGTTGCATTAAATATATAATCATTACATTTACATCAACATTAACATCATGTATTTCCTTAAAGAATGAAATTGAGTATCACTTTGAAATATCCCAAACGAGTCTATGTACCTAACAGGTGTAGAACATTGAACATTTAATTCCAGGGAACATACACGGGCGTCCTGAAGCTGAAGGACGCCAAGGGTGAGATGATGGTGTGCGCCAATTTGACGGTCACAATCAGCAGCAACGACGTGTAATGAATGAATCATCCTCCATCTTGCTTTAGTTGCCTATGCTAGACGACATTCGCTCAAAATGTCTGCACTTAATTTTGAGAATTTTCAAGCGCTTCCAGCGGAGTTGATTTCTCGCTTTGGTTCCGCAGCTATTCTGTGACACTGTACGTATAGATCTGCTTGTGTTCATTTGTATATGTGTGTTCCATTATCGAAATGCTTTATTACTGACGTGCAGTAATATTAAAAGTATTTTTCCACTCTATGTTCCATATTCTATTATATTGTTTGCTATTATTTTTTTCATACCTCCATCATTAAGTAGAACAATCGATTATTATGACCACAATAATCAAGTAGAACAATCCATTTTTATGACCACAATTCGTCAACATTGAACAATCCATTATTATGACCACAATCATCAAGTAGAACAATCCATTATTATGTCCACAATCATCAAGTAGAACAATCCATTATTATGTCCACAATCATCAAGTAGAACAATCCATTTTTATGACCACAATAATCAAGTAGAACAATCCATTTTTATGACCACAATCGTCAACATTGAACAATCCAATATTATGACCACAATCGTCAAGTAGAACAATCCATTATTATGACCACAATCATCAAGCAGAACAATCCATTATTATGACCACAATCGTCAACATTGAACTATCCATTATTATGACCACAATCGTCAAGTCGAACAATCCATTATTATGACCACAATCGTCAACATTGAACAATCCATTATAAAGACCACAATAATCAAGCAGAACAATCCATTATTATGACCACAATCGTCAACATTGAACAATCCATTATTATGACCACAATCATGAAGAAGAACAATCCATTATTATGACCACAATCATCAAGTAGAACAATCCATTATTATGACTCCATCATTAGATATAACAACCCCTTATTATGACCCCATCATAAGGTAAAACAACCCCTTATTATGACCCCATCATAAGGTAAAACAATCCCTTATTATGACCCAATCATCAGGTAGAACAAGGTCTTTTATGTCGGTCCCTTTGTCCCTTTAATTCATCCATGAAAGTGATATGTTTCATTATCAACTCACATCTATCAGCATTTATATTGAATGATATACCCATTGAATAAAACCATTACAATTCTATGTTTCGTTAATAAATGCTTTTATTAATCCAGTTTGTTGTGTTATTTGTTAATTATAAATGTCGAGGACCAAGTGCAGTGTGATGTTTGTTGCATAATTATAGCTCTCCAGCTCAATGGTCTCAGTTCTCTACAGCCTATATAATTTTAAACTCAAGACTGTGTCGTTTCTGAATAAAACAAATAGAGACGTCTACTTAAATGAGTTTTTTTTAAATTTTTCGTATTTAAATTCGCTGTTAAAGAAACTGGAAAGAGTCTTGAATAAATCCTTAATTTCAGAAGGTAAGGTATTTACTTTAATGTCTAAAAGACAAACTAGTTTTAAAGTGCAAACTTAGCAGAGCTAAACGATTTTCCTAGAAATTATGAACATGTACAAACTAAAAGGAAATGACATTCCCCTTATTATTCCCCCGCAAAGGCGGTTATAGGTTTGAGCTCCGTCCGTCTATCGGTGATAAAAGGGATGGAGTTCATGAATTAAAATATGTTAATTATTTTTCTGGAGTTGTTGCCCTTGTTCCGTTTTGGGGATTTTGTTCATGGTATCTCCAAAGGGGACATCGATGTTTCTCAGAAACTGTTAGATGGAGAGTAACCAAACTTGGTGGTTTTAGAGCAAACATACCTCGATGGAGTCGAAAATGAGCATTGGTCAATTATTTTTTAATGAGAACCAATATGAGATGGGAGATACCTCGACATATTCAAGATCTGAATTGAAAACCTTCAAGAGTCGTTAGGTCGTTAACAATAACATCACCATCAGTGTAACCATAATCATCATTGCATCATTATCGACGACACCACCACAAAACAAATATGACCATCACAACATCATCAACACCACATACATCATAAGAGTAACAGCCACATAATCACCATCGCAAACACATCATCATTATTATCATCATAACATCATCAGCAGCACCACCACAAAACCAATATGACCAGAACAACACAACCACGTCCTTATCATCGACGCCACATCATCACATCATTATCAACACCACAACATCACATCCTTATCAACATCACACCATCACATCCTTATCAACACCATACCATCACATCCTTGTCAACGCCACATCATCACATCATTATCATCAACACCACATCATCACATCCTTATCAACACCACACCATCACATCCTTTTCAACGCCACATCATCACATCATTATCATCAACACCACACCATCACATCCTTATCATCAACACAACACCATCACATCCTTATCATCAACACAACACCATCACATCCTCATCATCAACACCACACCATCACATCCTTATCATCAACGCCACACCATAACATCCTTATCATCAACACAACACCATCACATCCTCATCATCAACACCACGCCATCACACCCTTATCATCAACACCACACCATTACATCCTTATCATCAACACCACACCATCACATCCTTATCATCAACACAACACCATCACATCCTCATCATCAACACCACGCCATCACATCCTCATCATCAACACCACACCATCACATCCTTATCATCAACACCACACCATCACATCCTTATCAACACCACACCATCACATCCTTATCATCAACACCACACCATCACATCCTTATCATCAACACAACACCATCACATCCTTATCATCAACACCACACCATCACATCCTTATCATCAACACAACACCATCACATCCTCATCATCAACACCACACCATCACATCCTCATCATCAACACCACACCATCACATCCTTATCATCAACACCACACCATCACATCCTTATCAACACCACACCATCACATCCTTATCATCAACACAACACCATCACATCCTTATCATCAACACAACACCATCACATCCTTATCATCAACACAACGCCATCACATCCTCATCATCAACACCACACCATCACATCCTCATCATCAACACCACACCATCACATCCTTATCATCAACACCACACCATCACATCCTTATCAACACCACACCATCACATCCTTATCATCAACACAACACCATCACATCCTTATCATCAACACCACATAGTCACATTCTTATCATCGACACCACATCACATCATTATCAACACCACCTAATCACATCATTATCATCAACACCACACCATCACATCATTATCAACACTACAACATCACACCCTTATCAACATCACACCATCACATCCTTATCAACACCACACCATCACATCCTTTTCAACGCCACATCATCACATCATTATCATCAACACCACATCATCACATCCTAATCATCAACACCACACAATCACATCCTTATCATCAACACCACATCATCACATCCTCATCATCAACACCACACCATCACATCCTCATCATCAACACCACACCATCACATCCTTATCATCAACACCACACCATCACATCCTTATCAACACCACACCATCACATCCTTATCATCAACACAACACCATCACATCCTTATCATCAACACAACACCATCACATCCTTATCATCAACACAACGCCATCACATCCTCATCATCAACACCACACCATCACATCCTCATCATCAACACCACACCATCACATCCTTATCATCAACACCACACCATCACATCCTTATCAACACCACACCATCACATCCTTATCATCAACACAACACCATCACATCCTTATCATCAACACCACATAGTCACATTCTTATCATCGACACCACATCACATCATTATCAACACCACCTCATCACATCATTATCATCAACACCACACCATCACATCATTATCAACACTACAACATCACACCCTTATCAACATCACACCATCACATCCTTATCAACACCACACCATCACATCCTTTTCAACGCCACATCATCACATCATTATCATCAACACCACATCATCACATCCTAATCATCAACACCACACAATCACATCCTTATCATCAACACCACATCATCACATCCTTATCATCATCGCCACATCATCACGTCATTATCATCAACACCACACCATCACATCCTTATCATCAACACCACATCATCACATCCTTATCGTCATCGCCACATCATCACGTCATTATCATCAACACCACACCATCACATCATTATCATCAACACCACATCATCACATCCTAATCATCAACACCACATCATCACATCCTTATCATCAACACCACACCATCACATCATTATCAACAACAACACACCATCACATCATTATCATCAACACCACACCATCACATCCTTATCATCAACACCAAACCATCACATTCTTATCATCAACGCCACATCATCACGACTTTATTTCCATCACGTCACGTAATACACCTCAGGTGTCGAAATTAAATCATGAAATTTGATGGGTTTTTTAAATTATTATTTCATATGATAGTTAGGCGGCATTTCATTCAGAAACACAGAGATTCGATAAATTCTTGTTAAAGGTTAAGGTTACACAAAAATGGAACTACTGTGTATAAACAACATGCCCATATTTATATTCTATATAGAATATTAAAAAGGTGGGAATTGTTATTTTTCTGAAAAGTTAAATCTTAACTGTGGATTAAACAAATTTTAAATTCCACCTTTCAAAACGATGATGGGTACACCTGTTATTAATATCTTTCTCACATAACTTTCGATCTTTGAATAACAATCAAGTCAACTGGTTGTCAAAATCATTATAAATGTCCCCCTTTTTTTTAATTAAAAATGAAATTTGCTACACTTAACCATATAAAAAAGCTTTAATATATGCAATTGAATTGGGTAATACACGAATTTAAGCGTTTAAAATACTGATTTGTCAATAAATTGTTATGTAATGGAGAATGCATGAGGAGCTGTGAATTCGTTAAAAATAATCAACGAGCCCCGAAGACACCAGATACAATCACATATTATTTACATACTGAGTGCTACCAAATTAACTTGCCGATAACTTTCTCAATTTTCCATTTTCCTGTATAAGAAATGATATAGGGATACACTGAAGCCTCCACATGCCTAAACTTTGTTTACATGGAAGTAATGATTTGTTTGTGTCGATAATTTTAGATATTTTCATCAACTGATATACTGACGTCCGTAATCTCAGATCACTATCACTGCATCTCTCGCTGTACAAAATGACTATCACTGGAGCTTAGGAGTACAGGGTTCCAGGGGGTCGGTACGTTACACGAGAGGTTGTTTGAGAAAGCGAAACGAACTACCCGGAAGAAAATTATGTTATCTAGAGCGGGGTACCCCAACGTATATGGGCATGTAGTCTATCTATACACTTCTTCCGTGGGCGACTCCAGAAAGAAGTTAGTGAACTGTGAGCTGTTGTCTGCACAGAACTGGTCAGTTGTCGGCGTTAGCAGTCAATTAAGTAGGAAGGTATAACCATCTATGTCGTCGTAGAATGAATTTTAGTCTTAGGTAACCTTATGTATTTACTATTTCATATAAAACGTCTTTTCATTAACTATTGGAAAGGAGACTCGGAAAAATGAAATTTGTTAAGCTAATCTAGACTTGCTTTTCAATTCAGATGGATATAATGTTGCCTTAGGATGAGGTTAAGATGGAAATGATATAAAGGACTGGTTGCGTGTCCTACTAGTGTGTCAGTGTCTCGACCTCCGTCTCAGCATGTACAACTCTTGTTTTGAAGTGTATGTGACCAGACTCGCTTGTTGAATAAACACCGTTGTAAACCTGTCAGATTTATCTGTACTGTATCGAGTCCGGAATATTCACTGTAAGGAAAATGAAACTTATACCCCACTTCCGGTCTCGTTGCTATGGCTTCTTTTGTTACAAGTGTAGGTGTATTAGCCGATACACCAACACTTTTTCTGATATACCTATACTTTTTCTGATATACCTACACTTTTTCTGATATACCTACACTTTTCTAATATACCTACACTTTTTAACAACTGAGAAACAAATTCTAAGTGATGATACTTAATAAAATGTCAGATTATAAATGAACATATAAGGAACCTTGGATCGAAGCCGTGTCCTGTTGCTTTCTGGCCGAACGACCTAACCATTACACCAAGAAGTCAGTTGAAACTCTGAAAATGTTTTCATGACCAAATGAATAAGGTTCTTATAATGCGTGAAATAATATCACAATTTTTTTTTTCTTTTTATATAAGAATGTAATTTAATTTTGGGTTCAAAATGTCTTAAGTCTTTCAGTTTTATCTAAACTTTCTCCACGTTGACATTAGCCATGCTGTTTATAGCGTTAGCTGTACATTTCAGCAAGATGCACGTGCATCTGCGTTGACAATGCAGTCATTTGGCCATATCAATTCGATTTCGAGCCCCAAACATGGGCTGCGTTGTTACAGACGAGGGCGTATTTGGGTTGTGCGTTTCATGCATAAGCTTGTTTACAGCTGTATTTGTTAAGAAATATTATGTAATAGTATCCGCTTACACTCGACCGTAAGTGGGGTATAAGACAGATATACTCATACTTTTCCTCGTGTATCAAATGATACCCTACACTTTTGCCCGTTGGAGCCTTACTCGGCTCCGCCTCGTACGTAAGAGCCCCACGGGGAAAAGTGTAGGGTATCATTCGATACAATCGGAAAAGTATGGGTATATCTCTCACATGCCAGGGGGTCTTGGATCCGCTTACTTCCAGCATGTACTTAACTTGTGATCAGGTGAGGTTAGGTGAGGTGAAGTCAAAATAAACTTACACATGATTATTTTATACACAGAATGGCCCTCAAAGTCCGGTGGATCGTGCTGGTTCTGGCGGTGGTGGCGACCTCTACTCAAGGGCAATACCTCGATAAGTTTCAGGCTTTGAGAAAGTTTTTGAGACAGTCGTTTGGTTCTGTAACGATGAAACAAGACAACGACCACGGTGTGGTGAAGCATTGTCGTGAGCATTCTTTGATGTCGTCCTTAGATGCATTAGGTCTTAGTTTATAATTCGAAGTATTACATACATACACTAGACGTTCTAGGTTTATTACCAAGGCAAGGCATACAGATGCATTAGGTCTTAGTTTATAATTCGAAGTATTACATACATACACTAGACGTTCTAGGTTTATTACCAAGGCAAGGCTATTATAAATTTTAGAAATCGAGATATATATTCCTTCATTAATCCAGTGTCTATATCAGCATATGGTATTCAAATAACATCAATTACCTAATTAAGAGAGATTTACAAACACATAAGTCGGCATTTATCAACTTCAGTTGTAAGTCATAACTTAAATTAGCCAGTTCTGTACATATTCACATTTATTAGATTGTTAAGTAACTATCTATAACATGTCAATTTAATTATTCCTAAAGGGCACCCCTGGTCCAAGTTACGTTAGCTGCTGCCTATTACTTTATTTCATAATGCTAAATGTCCAGAGATCTAAATTCACATTTATTAGATCATTAGATTAGATTATTTAATACTAGTAGTTACAAATCTTAGTGTGTTCTCTAACATGTCAATGTATGTATTCCAGAGGGTACCCCTGGCCCACCCTTCAGCGTCCAGTGGGAACCTAAAGTCATCAGTCCGGATGGAGGCATCAAGGTGCACTACGACTACACAATACGTGAGTATAGATACAGTAGTGTTCAAAAGTTTCTTCCCTGTTAATGCGAGAAGATCAAAATTATGTGATGCAGAGATTTAGGGGAAACTACGTGTTGCTGCAGTGACAATGTGAATAGAATATAATTTTCTTTAGTAATTTTCTTTAGTAATTTGACGATGTATCATAATTAGATTGACATGTCGTGTTTACCAGAAAAAAGACATTTCAATTGACTTATTTGTCATATGTTTGGGTGGATATCAAAAATGTACCGTCAATGCCTATGTATATCATCATCTTGGTCAATCTGTTATCCAGCTCATGATTTCAAGAGCGGGACATTGAACGTAGAGCTGTTTTTCCGCGACAAAGAAGACCCAATCTTCCAGGATACCTTACCTGTCGACTGTAGTAAAATTGGAAAATATGTCAAGTGTCCCTTACAGCAAGGCAGTGAGTATATGCTGTATTTCCTCTAATAAGCGTCTGGTCTCCAATAAGCGCCGGCTCTAATAAACGCTGGGAGTCAAGGCTAGTTGATAAAATAAGCACCGGGCCTCTAACAGGCGCCGGGTCTCTAAAATTCTTAAAACCATTATAATTATTAATTATCATTAGTAAACATTGATATTATGAAACGAATGATCTCTCACTTCCGGTTTAATGTCAATGTCGCATGACGCGCGTCACATGCAGTAACCGCAATACCATTATAAATGACGGATACAAAATTCGATTTTCTATTAGAAATAAGTGCCCGACCTCTAATAGGGGGTCAAAGGGTGCTGACAAGGATAGTCATCTGTCTGTCTCAATCTTAGCAATAACACATGAAAACGTCAATAAAAGCCGCCAAGGCCCGTGTATTTAGTTCATACTATAGATCTACCGAATCTATCAAAGTGCTCAATGAAATGAAAGGATATCTCAGAGGTCCCTTTTTATTTTTATTTTAATTTTTTAATTTTTTATTTAAAAATCATTTATTGATAATTTACACAATAAAGCTTCTATGGTGTAAATCTTGTAGTACCAATAGTACAACCATAATAGTGACGTTATTCGTTTTCCAGAACGTCTTAAAGGGGAGTATCCCTACTCCAACCTACGGTTTCTCAAAGGATTCGACGTAAGTATTTGAATTCTCCCAGTTTGATGTTTGTATTCGAGGGGATATTATTATTTATATTATGCATTCATTTATTTTTAAAATTTAGGAATTGAACAATTCTTCTTCTGTATGGACAAGAAGTATAGCAGGTCTTTGTCCCGATTTTTTGTTAAATACAACTTGCAAAGGAGAAAACTCAAAACCGAAAATGTTGTCATGAATCATCCCAAGAATTGCTATTAGATGCAGCAAGACATCATGACTGCTATCTAGACTCGCTGGTGTTCCAATATGATGTAACATTCGAGAATCAATACCAACGTTATATAGTGCAGAAAATAAATTTACCAAAAATTACTAATTATTTCACACGAGAGAAAAATAATATCCACAGTTGGTTCTGTATAAACACCACTTATATCTAAAGAAGCCGGAGATTAGTACAAAAAACAATATGCATTAAATATAAAACCATTACATTTACATCAACATTAACATCAACATGTATTTCCTTAAA
The DNA here is from genome assembly GCA_936450465.1 of Gibbula magus. Taxonomy (NCBI): domain Eukaryota; kingdom Metazoa; phylum Mollusca; class Gastropoda; order Trochida; family Trochidae; genus Gibbula; species Gibbula magus. The sequence goes on along the minus strand of OW388299.1, from coordinate 33,807,093 downwards.
GAATGAAATTGAGTATCACTATGAAATATCCCAAACGAGTCTATGTACCTAATATAAAAGAACAGATGTAGTGCATTGAACATTTAATTCCAGGGAACATACATGGGCATCCTGAAGCTGACGGACGCCAAGGGTGAGATGATGGCGTGCGCCAATTTGACGGCCACAATCAGCAGTAACGACGTGTACTGAATGAATCATCCTCCATCTTGCTTTAGTTGCCTATGCTAGACGACATTCGCTCAAAATATCTGCACTTAATTTCCTATTTAATTTTGAGAATTTTCAAGAGTTGATTTCTCACTTTGGTTCCGCAGCTTTTTTGTGACATTTTACGTATACGTTTTGGGAGATTCAATGAGTTTAGATCTGCTTATGTTCATTTGTATATGTGTGTTCCATTATCGAAATGCTTTATTACTGACGTGCAGTAATATTAATTTATTAAAAGTATTTTTCAACTCTATTTTCCATATTCTATTAGGGGAGATACTCCATCTTGACTGATTCATTTCAGTAGTCGGAACATTTCACAATCCGAACAATTTTGATGAAAAACTGAAGCGTTCGGATTATGGAGGCCTGACTGTATATTGTTTGTCATTAATTTCTTCATACCGGTACCTTCAGACCTCCATCATTAAGTAGAACAATCCATTATTATGACCACAATCATCAAGTAGAACAATCCATTATTATGACCACAATCATCAAGTAGAACAATCCATTATTATGACCACAATCATCAAGTAGAACAATCAATTTTTATGACCACAATCTTCAAGTAGAACAATCCATTATTATGACCACAATCATGAAGAAGAACAATCCATTAGTATGGCCACAATCGTCAGGTAGAACAATCCGTTGTTCTGACCGTCATCATAAGGTGAAACAACCTATTATTATGACCCCGTCACATAAGGTAAAACAACTACTTATTATGACCCAATCATCAGGTAGAACAAGGTCTTTTATGTCGGTCCCTTTATCCCTTTAATTCATCCATGAAAGGGATATGTTTCATTATCAACTCACATCTATCAACATTTATATTGAATGATATATCCGTTGAATAAAACCATTACAATTCTATGTTTCGTTAATAAATGCTTTTATTAATCCAGTTTGTTGTGTTATTTGTTAATTATAAATGTCGAGGACCAAGTGCAGTGTGATGTTTGTTGCATAATTATAGCTCTCCAGCTCAATGGTCTCAGTTCTCTACAGCCTATATAATTTTAAAGACTGTCGTTTCTGAATAAAATAAATAGAGACGTCTAATGTTTTTTTTTTTTAATTTTCGTATTTAAATTCGACGTTGAAGAAACTGGAAAGAGTCTCGAATAAATCCTTAATTTCAGAAGGCTCATTTAGGTATTTACTGTTAGGTCCAAAAGACAAACTAGTTTTAAGTGCAATCTTAGCAGACCTAAACGATTTTCCTAGAAATTATGAACATGTACAAACTAAAAGGAAATGACATTCCCCTTATTATTCCCCCTCAAAGGTGGTCATAGGTTTGAGCTCCGCCCGTCTATCGGTGATAAAAGGGAAAACTTGGTGTAAGGCTTAAATAGGCGAAAATACATTGATGGAGTTCATGAATTAAAATATGTCAATTATTTTTCTGGAGTTGTTGCCCTTGTTCCGTTTTGGGGATTTTGTTCATGGTATCTCCAAAGGGGACATCGATGTTTCTCAGAAACTGTTAGATGGAGAGTAACCAAACTTGGTGGTTTTAGAGCAAACATACCTCGATGGAGTCGAAAATGAGCATTGGTCAATTATTTTTTTAATGAGAACCAATATTGCGGGAGAGGTTAATGACCATATGTTCTTCTTCTACAACATGAACTGAGTGATTGAAACATGCGAGGTACCTCGACATATTCAAGATGTGAATTGAAACCATTCAAGAGTCGTGGCAGAATAATCAGCAGGCCGCTGTCAATCACCAGCTCGTTAACAATAACATCACCATCAGTGTCACCATAATCATCACCGCATCATTAACGACAACACCACCACAAAACCAATATGACCATAACAACATCACCACCACAAATAGCATAAGAGTAACAGCCACATTACCACCATCACAAACACATCATCATTATTATCATCATAACATCATCATCATCACCACCATCATGTAACCAATAAGACCAAAACAACAACCACATCCTTATCATCAACACCACACCATCACATCCTCATCATCAACACCACACCATCACATCCTTATCAACACCACCTCATCACATCCTTACCAACACCACACCATCACATCCTTATCATCAACGCCACATCATCACATCATTATCATCAACACCACACCATCACATCCTTATCATCAACACCACACCATCACATCCTTATCATCAACACCACATCATCACATCCTTATCAACACCACACCATTACATCCTTATCATCAACGCCACATCATTATCATCAAAACCACACCATCACATCATTATCAACACCACAACATCACATCCTTATCAGCACCACACCATCACATCCTTATCATCAACGCCACACAATCACATCCTCACATCAACACCACACCATCACATCCTTATCATCAACGCCACACCATCACATCCTTATCAACACCACCTCCTTACCAACACCACACCATCACGTCCTTATCATCAACGCCACATCATCACATCATTATCATAAACACCACACCATCACATCCTTATCAACACCACACCATCACATTCTTATCATCAACACCACATCATCACATCGTTATCATCAACACCACACCATCACATCCGTATCATCAACACCACACCATCACATCCTTACCATCAACACCACATCACCACATCCTTATCAACACCACACCATCACATCCTTATCATCAACGCCACATCATTACCATCGACACCACATAATCACATCATTATAATCAACACCACACCATCACATCCTTATCATCAACATCACATCATCACATCATTATCATCAACACCACACCATCACATCCTTATCATTAACGCCACACCATCACATCATTATCATCAACACCGCACCATCACATCATTATCATCAACACCACACCATCACATCATTATCAACACCACAACATCACATCCTTATCAGCACCACACCATCACATCCTTATCATCAACACCACACCATCACATCCTTATCATCAACACCACAACATCACATCCGTATCATCAACACCACACCATCACATCCTTATCATCAACACCACATCATCTCATCCTTATCAACACCACACCATCACATCCTTATCATCAACGCCACATCATTATCATCAAAACCACATCATCACATCATTATAATCAACACCACACCATCACATCCTTATCATCAACATCACATAATCACATCATTATCATCACCACAACATCACATCCTTATCATCAACGCCACACCATCACATCATTATCATCAACACCGCACCATCACATCATTATCATCAACACCACAACATCACATCCTTATCATCACCACAACATCACATCCTTATCAGCACCACACCATCACATCCTTATCATAAACACCACACCATCACATCCTTATCATCAACACCACACCATCACATCCTTATCATCAACACCGCACCATCACATCATTATCATCAACACCACAACATCACATCATTATCATCACCACAACATCACATCCTTATCAGCACCACACCATCACATCCTTATCATAAACACCACACCATCACATCCTTATCATCAACACCACACCATCACATCCTTATCATCAACGCCACACCATCACATCCTTATCAACACCACCTCATCACGTCCTTATCATCAACACCACACAATCACATCATTATCATCAACACCACACCATCACATCCTTATCATCAACACCACACCCTCACATCATTATCATCAGCACCACCACACCACACCATCACATCATTATCAACAACACCACATCATCACAACCTTATCATCGACACCACATCATAACATCCTTTTTTTATCACTTTATTTCTTTTTTTGTGGGTACCATACATAGTCATAGAGCATATATTTTCAACATGTAATACATTGTACATTCAGGTTGGCATGGTTGGTTTTTATGGTATACATTTCCATTAAAATATAACAATACAGTGAATAATTATGTAAAAAGACTGAGGCATGAAGACCAAAAGGACATAAATTTTTCATATCTACATTCAGTGTAGAGAATCTGCTTACTGACGTTATAATTGTCTTGGAGTTGGAGGATTGATTTAATATGCGGTTTTCTATTTTGACATTTGCAGGTGTATATAAAATGTTTGGTAAGATCAAATTTATTACATCATTTCTTTTTTCTTTGTAGCCAAACATGATGTGTGTTATTTTTGGTTCTAGGCTTATGTCAGTTTTACATTTGATCCAGTCCAACAGGTGACGCCACACAATTTTTACATGTACACAATCAAGCAAAATATGTTTTATTGTTTCAATTGAAGATTTACAAAATGTACACAGTTGGGAGTTTTGTAACTTATAAATGAAAGCACTTCTGTTCGTTGTAAGTATTCTATGAATAATGCGATATTGAACCCATCTTAAGTTATAGCTGACTGTGCTTCGGAAAGGAATATAGTTGTATATTTTCCACTCTTCTCTGTGAATCTTTGATCCTATGTCGATTTCCCATTTCCTTTCACTATTTGCTTGATTCATTGGTAATACTGATCTGATAAGGTTAAGGTAAAAATGTTAACATCCTTTGGCAGCCATGAAAAGTATTTTCAGATTATCGGGAATAAAAGGCATATCCAGTTTCTCATCAATAGTTCGTGAGTTGGTTTGAATGTATTTCTTTATACAATGTATCAAACCTGTATATTCCAAAAAGTTAGTTTTCAGTTGATAAATATTTTGAAATTCAGAAAAATTTAGAAATGTACCGTCCATTTTAAGGAGGTCATTAATGAATGTTATGTTTGCTTTCACATTGTTTGAGCAGAACCGTTTTTTTGTCAATCAGAATATTATCATTAGCCCAAAGTTATTCAGTTTGGATATCTTTTACAGTGTTTTTACTTTGCAATGTGGCCCAGGCTTTGAAAACATCTTTCCAGAAAATATGTATTATATTTGGTATAATAGTTGTTCTGAGATAATTTGATCCCATTTCTATAGGTGCTAAAACAGTATTTGGTAAGAAAAAGTTCGTAAGATAATTCAGCTTAGTATTCTTGGTATATAACCTTCGGATCCAGGATATTTTCTGGGATAGTATAGTTTCTAGTATCAGTGGTGCCTTAATTTAACCCCCCGTTTTCATAATCTTGCACAATCAAGTTTCTATTTACCTTATCAGGTTTACCTTTCCAGACAAACGAGAAGCACTTTTGTTGCAATTTATTTATCGTATCTATCTTTGGGTTGGGATTTGATGTGAAAAGGTGATTTAGTGTTGGCAATATAAGACTTTTGAGAACTGTTATTCTATCCATTGGTGTGAGATCTCTTCGAGACCAGATAGTCATTTGATTATCTACTTTCTTAAGCTTATCTTTGTAGTTTCGTTCAACCATTTCTGCCATTTTATGTTGAAATTGTATACCAAGAAGTGTAAATGGACGTTGTGTCCAATCCATGCCTAACGAATCACAGTATTTTGTTGAAGAGTATTGCTTCGATCCAATCCATATTACTTTTGTTTTTTCAATATTCATTTTGAGGCCAGAGAAAGATGCATATTTATTTAAGGTATCTATAGTCGCCTTGAAACATTTTTCAGTTCCATCAAGAATTATTGTTGTATCATTAGCAAATTGAGTCAGGAGATATTCAAGTTCAAGAATTTCAATACCTTTGATGTTTTCATTTGATCGTAACATATGCGCAAGAATCTCAGCACAAATTAAGGAAATATAGGGTGATAGAGGGTCACCTTGTCTGCACCCTCGTGTGTTTTTGAAAAAATCTGATGCAAATCCGTTTATTAAAACACTTGAGGTGATATCAGAGTAGAAGGTTTTAATCCATTGTTTTAGAGATGGTCCAAAGTTGAAAAAATCTAGACATTTATCGATAAATGTCCATTCTACAGAATCGAACGCTTTCTCAAAGGCAATAAGTATTAGGGTACCTGGTATGTTCATATAGTCCGTATATTCCATAATATCTTGTACCAGTCTTGTGCACTCTCCTATATACCTGCCTTTCATAACATCACATCCTTATCATCAACGCCACATCATCACATCCTTATCATAAACACCACACCATCACATCCGTATCATCAACACCACACCATCACATCCTTATCATCAACACCACATCATCACATCCTTATCACAGTGTAGGAAACAGCTGCCCGCCCGAACGCCCGAGACACGTTAATTTCGTTGGGGGCTGGTAAAATATAAATCCCACCAGCCCGACGGCCGGGCTGGTATATTTATCTGTGTCAGAATCATGTCTGGTATTAAAACAAACTATTTTAGATGAAATAAAACTTGAATGTTAGATTTTTAGTAACCAAGCGGAATTACCCAGAGTTGTTTAACATACGTTAACATGGTAAGCAACGCAACTGTCCAGTCTGATTAAAATCGACCTTGTTCCGAGGTATAAAATTTGCAAAATTTTCCATCTGCCGGGATACGAACAGGTTCTGTAGATTCCTCGCCACGAGGTCTGAGAACACCCCGTACACGCGTGTGTTCAGAACCAGTTTAGCGCAGCCAAAACCCAGTCAAATAGCTGACCAATCACATCATAGTATTTAAACGGTTGCGGTTTTGAAAGCATTCGGAACAGACAAAAGGATAGCAGTTTGGAGTTATCTGCCCCTAGTTTCTCGCACCGAAAGCATTTGTTGGGCATCTTTTGATTGGCTAGCTGAATTGTGCCCGAACACGCTAGTGTACGGGGTGCTTTCAGACGGTTTGGCGTGGAAACCCACGAACGAGTTCGTATCCCGGTAGATGCACTATTTTGCATTTTTTATTCCACGGAAAACCGTCGATTTTAATCAGACTGCGCAACTGTCTTAATGCCACAAAATGTTGCAGTTAAAGTAAGTTAGAAGAGAATACAATATTTAAATTTGAAGTCGTAGCTTGAAGGGGTAATAAAAATCATTGTAATTATGGTCCAAATAAGTTCTTCGAATGCATGAAACAGCACTAGTGATCTACAAATGCGCATTTGTGAGAATATATTACACATATTTTCATCAATTATTATTACATAATATCTAATGCATGTGTCAGGAATCATTATGTTTGGGTTACAAGGTAGCTTTATCATTTGGTTTAATTTTACTGCGAAAATAATCGGCATCGTGAAAACCGTTTAGTTTCTAGAATATATGCATAAGAGCAATTGAGTTTTAAAAATTCTGCCTATCCTTCAAGTGTCATTCCACTTACATTAATTAAACACATTGTTTCGCAAAATTTACACTTGATATATAAATGACTGGCCATGGGTCATGTCAAAGTGACATCCAGTTTTTTTTCATAATATTGTTTAATAAGTGCCAACCACCATATGTGCTGATTTCATTTGAAATAAATGTAGTTTCACTCAACTTGCATATTCATCCCAAATCGACAAATATATGATTACTTGAAATCAATGAAAATTGAGCAGCACCCTTATACATTGTAAATGTCTAGAAACTTCAGATTCTAATTTACATAATATTAACAATCAAAATCACCATTTATAACGTTTGGCATATGCGACTCCCAACATCAAACTGGATTTCCATTTAAGATCGTCCTGTAAAACTAAAGCATAATTTCACTGGCCTTGCCTTGACATAGTATTTAAAAACAAAGCGAGCGAAAGAAAATAGCTTGTTTACAGAAAGCGTTCAGATAGTATTACGTATTAGCCAATGTTTATGAAAACCCGAATGCATCTCTGCTTTTGTTCACTATTGCTGAGCTGAAATGTGACACTTAGTAGGACTGGCAGAGGGCTGGTAAGTTTTCAAAGTTACCAGCCCTGGTGTCTGGTCAAGTTTCAGGTAAGTTTCCTACACTGCTTATCAACACCACACCATTACATCCTTATCATCAACGCCACATCATTATCATCAAAACCACACCATCACATCATTATCAACACCACAACATCACATCCTTATCAGCACCACACCATCACATCCTTATCATCAACACCACACCATCACATTCTTATCATCAACACCACACCATCACATCCTTATCATCAACAACACACCATCACATTCTTATCATCAACACCACACCATCACATCCGTATCATCAACACCACAGCATCATATCCGTATCATCAACACCACACCATCACATCCTTATCATCAACACCACATCATCACATCCTTATCAACACCACACCATCACATCCTTATCATCAACGCCACATCATTATCATCAAAACCACATCATCACATCATTATAATCAACACCACACCATCACATCCTTACCATCAACATCACATCATCACATCATTATCATCAACACCACACCATCACATCCTTATCATCAACGCCACACCTTCACATCATTATCATCAACACCGCAATATCACATCATTATCATCAACACCACACCATCACATCCTTATCATCAACACCACACCATCACATCCTTATCATCAACACCACACCATTACATCCTTATCATCAACGCCACACCATCACATCCTTATAAACACCACCTCAGCACATCCTTACCAACACCACACCATCACGTCCTTATCATCAACGCCACATCATCACATCATTATCATCAACACCACACCATCACATCCGTATCATCAACACCACACCATCACATCCTTATCATCAACACCACATCATCACATCCTTATCAACACCACACCATTACATCCTTATCATCAACGCCACATCATTATCATCAAAACCACACCATCACATCATTATCAACACCACAACATCACATCCTCATCAGCACCACACCATCACATCATTATCATCAACGCCACACAATCACATCCTTATCATCAACACCACACCATCACATCCTTATCATCAACATCACATCACATCATTATCATCAACAACACACCATCACATCCTTACCATCAACACCACACCATCACATCCTTATCATCAACGCCACACCATCACATCCTTATCAACACCACATCATCACATCCTTACCAACACCACACCATCACGTCCTTATCATCAACGCCACATCATCACATCATTATCATCAACACCACACCATCACATCCGTATCATCAACACCACACCATCACATCCTTATCATCAACACCACATCATCACATCCTTATCAACACCACACCATTACATCCTTATCATCAATGCCACATCATTATCATCAAAACCACACCATCACATCATTATCAACACCACATCATCACATCCTTATTAGCACCACACCATCACATCCTTATCATCAACGCCACACAATCACATCCTTATCATCAACACCACACCATCACATCCTTATCATCAACATCACATCATCACATCATTATCATCAACACCACACCATCACATCCTTATCATCAACACCACACCATCACATCCTTATCATCAACACCACACCCTCACATCATTATCATCAGCACCACCACACCACACCATCACATCATTATCAACAACACCACATCATCACAACCTTATCATCAACACCACATCATAACATCCTTTTTTTATCACTTTATTTCTTTTTTTGTGGGTACCATACATAGTCATAGAGCATATATTTTCAACATGTAATACATTGTACATTCAGGTTGGCATGGTTGGTTTTTATGGTATACATTTCCATTAAAATATAACAATACAGTGAATAATTATGTAAAAAGACTGAGGCATGAAGACCAAAAGGACATAAATTTTTCATATCTACATTCAGTGTAGAGAATCTGCTTACTGACGTTATAATTGTCTTGGAGTTGGAGGATTGATTTAATATGCGGTTTTCTATTTTGACATTTGCAGGTGTATATAAAATGTTTGGTAAGATCAAATTTATTACATCATTTCTTTTTTCTTTGTAGCCAAACATGATGTGTGTTATTTTTGGTTCTAGGCTTATGTCAGTTTTACATTTGATCCAGTCCAACAGGTGACGCCACACAATTTTTACATGTACACAATCAAGCAAAATATGTTTTATTGTTTCAATTGAAGATTTACAAAATGTACACAGTTGGGAGTTTTGTAACTTATAAATGAAAGCACTTCTGTTCGTTGTAAGTATTCTATGAATAATGCGATATTGAACCCATCTTAAGTTATAGCTGACTGTGCTTCGGAAAGGAATATAGTTGTATATTTTCCACTCTTCTCTGTGAATCTTTGATCCTATGTCGATTTCCCATTTCCTTTCACTATTTGCTTGATTCATTAGTAATACTGATCTGATAAGGTTAAGGTAAAAATGTTAACATCCTTTGGCAGCCATGAAAAGTATTTTCAGATTATCGGGAATAAAAGGCATATCCAGTTTCTTATCAATAGTTCGTGAGTTGGTTTGAATGTATTTCTTTACACAATGTATCAAACCTGTATATTCCAAAAAGTTAGTTTTCAGCTGATAAATATTTTGAAATTCAGAAAAATTTAGAAATTTACGTCCATTTTAAGGAGGTCATTAATGAATGTTATGTTTGCTTTCACATTGTTTGAGCAGAACCGTTTTTTTGTCAATCAGAATATTATCATTAGCCCAAAGGTATTCAGTTTGGATATCTTTTACAGTGTTTTTACTTTGCAATGGCCCAGGCTTTGAAAACATCTTTCCAGAAAATATTTCTTATATTTGGTATAATAGTTGTCTGAGATAATTTGATCCCATTTCTATAGGTGCTAAAACAGTATTTGGTAAGAAAAAGTTCGTAAGATTATTCAGCTTAGTATTCTTGGTATATAACCTTCGGATCCAGGATATTTTCTGGGATAGTATAGTTTCTAGTATCAGTGGTGCCTTAATTTAACCCCCCGTTTTCATAATCTTGCACAATCAAGTTTCTATTTACCTTATCAGGTTTACCTTTCCAGACAAACGAGAAGCACTTTTGTTGCAATTTATTTATCGTATCTATCTTTGGGTTGGGATTTGATGTGAAAAGGTGATTTAGTGTTGGCAATATAAGACTTTTGAGAACTGTTATTCTATCCATTGGTGTGAGATCTCTTCGAGACCAGATAGTCATTTGATTATCTACTTTCTTAAGCTTATCTTTGTAGTTTCGTTCAACCATTTCTGCCATTTTATGTTGAAATTGTATACCAAGAAGTGTAAATGGACGTTGTGTCCAATCCATGCCTAACGAATCACAGTATTTTGTTGAAGAGTATTGCTTCGATCCAATCCATATTACTTTTGTTTTTTCAATATTCATTTTGAGGCCAGAGAAAGATGCATATTTATTTAAGGTATCTATAGTCGCCTTGAAACATTTTTCAGTTCCATCAAGAATTATTGTTGTATCATTAGCAAATTGAGTCAGGAGATATTCAAGTTCAAGAATTTCAATACCTTTGATGTTTTCATTTGATCGTAACATATGCGCAAGAATCTCAGCACAAATTAAGGAAATATAGGGTGATAGAGGGTCACCTTGTCTGCACCCTCGTGTGTTTTTGAAAAAATCTGATGCAAATCCGTTTATTAAAACACTTGAGGTGATATCAGAGTAGAAGGTTTTAATCCATTGTTTTAGAGATGGTCCAAAGTTGAAAAAATCTAGACATTTATCGATAAATGTCCATTCTACAGAATCGAACGCTTTCTCAAAGGCAATAAGTATTAGGGTACCTGGTATGTTCATATAGTCCGTATATTCCATAATATCTTGTACCAGTCTTGTGCACTCTCCTATATACCTGCCTTTCATAACATCACATCCTTATCATCAACGCCACATCATCACATCCTTATCATAAACACCACACCATCACATCCGTATCATCAACACCACACCATCACATCCTTATCATCAACACCACATCATCACATCCTTATCACAGTGTAGGAAACAGCTGCCCGCCCGAACGCCCGAGACACGTTAATTTCGTTGGGGGCTGGTAAAATATAAATCCCACCAGCCCGACGGCCGGGCTGGTATATTTATCTGTGTCAGAATCATGTCTGGTATTAAAACAAACTATTTTAGATGAAATAAAACTTGAATGTTAGATTTTTAGTAACCAAGCGGAATTACCCAGAGTTGTTTAACATACGTTAACATGGTAAGCAACGCAACTGTCCAGTCTGATTAAAATCGACCTTGTTCCGAGGTATAAAATTTGCAAAATTTTCCATCTGCCGGGATACGAACAGGTTCTGTAGATTCCTCGCCACGAGGTCTGAGAACACCCCGTACACGCGTGTGTTCAGAACCAGTTTAGTGCAGCCAAAACCCAGTCAAATAGCTGACCAATCACATCATAGTATTTAAACGGTTGCGGTTTTGAAAGCATTCGGAACAGACAAAAGGATAGCAGTTTGGAGTTATCTGCCCCTAGTTTCTCGCACCGAAAGCATTTGTTGGGCATCTTTTGATTGGCTAGCTGAATTGTGCCCGAACACGCTAGTGTACGGGGTGCTTTCAGACGGTTTGGCGTGGAAACCCACGAACGAGTTCGTATCCCGGTAGATGCACTATTTTGCATTTTTTATTCCACGGAAAACCGTCGATTTTAATCAGACTGCGCAACTGTCTTAATGCCACAAAATGTTGCAGTTAAAGTAAGTTAGAAGAGAATACAATATTTAAATTTGAAAGTCGTAGCTTGAAGGGGTAATAAAAATCATTGTAATTATGGTCCAAATAAGTTCTTCGAATGCATGAAACAGCACTAGTGATCTACAAATGCGCATTTGTGAGAATATATTACACATATTTTCATCAATTATTATTACATAATATCTAATGCATGTGTCAGGAATCATTATGTTTGGGTTACAAGGTAGCTTTATCATTTGGTTTAATTTTACTGCGAAAATAATCGGCATCGTGAAAACCGTTTAGTTTCTAGAATATATGCATAAGAGCAATTGAGTTTTAAAAATTCTGCCTATCCTTCAAGTGTCATTCCACTTACATTAATTAAACACATTGTTTCGCAAAATTTACACTTGATATATAAATGACTGGCCATGGGTCATGTCAAAGTGACATCCAGTTTTTTTTCATAATATTGTTTAATAAGTGCCAACCACCATATGTGCTGATTTCATTTGAAATAAATGTAGTTTCACTCAACTTGCATATTCATCCCAAATCGACAAATATATGATTACTTGAAATCAATGAAAATTGAGCAGCACCCTTATACATTGTAAATGTCTAGAAACTTCAGATTCTAATTTACATAATATTAACAATCAAAATCACCATTTATAACGTTTGGCATATGCGACTCCCAACATCAAACTGGATTTCCATTTAAGATCGTCCTGTAAAACTAAAGCATAATTTCACTGGCCTTGCCTTGACATAGTATTTAAAAACAAAGCGAGCGAAAGAAAATAGCTTGTTTACAGAAAGCGTTCAGATAGTATTACGTATTAGCCAATGTTTATGAAAACCCGAATGCATCTCTGCTTTTGTTCACTATTGCTGAGCTGAAATGTGACACTTAGTAGGACTGGCAGAGGGCTGGTAAGTTTTCAAAGTTACCAGCCCTGGTGTCTGGTCAAGTTTCAGGTAAGTTTCCTACACTGCTTATCAACACCACACCATTACATCCTTATCATCAACGCCACATCATTATCATCAAAACCACACCATCACATCATTATCAACACCACAACATCACATCCTTATCAGCACCACACCATCACATCCTTATCATCAACACCACACCATCACATCCTTATCATCAACACCACACCATCACATCCTTATCATCAACAACACACCATCACATTCTTATCATCAACACCACACCATCACATCCGTATCATCAACACCACAGCATCATATCCGTATCATCAACACCACACCATCACATCCTTATCATCAACACCACATCATCACATCCTTATCAACACCACACCATCACATCCTTATCATCAACGCCACATCATTATCATCAAAACCACATCATCACATCATTATAATCAACACCACACCATCACATCCTTACCATCAACATCACATCATCACATCATTATCATCAACACCACACCATCACATCCTTATCATCAACGCCACACCTTCACATCATTATCATCAACACCGCAATATCACATCATTATCATCAACACCACACCATCACATCCTTATCATCAACACCACACCATCACATCCTTATCATCAACACCACACCATCACATCCTTATCATCAACGCCACACCATCACATCCTTATAAACACCACCTCAGCACATCCTTACCAACACCACACCATCACGTCCTTATCATCAACGCCACATCATCACATCATTATCATCAACACCACACCATCACATCCGTATCATCAACACCACACCATCACATCCTTATCATCAACACCACATCATCACATCCTTATCAACACCACACCATTACATCCTTATCATCAACGCCACATCATTATCATCAAAACCACACCATCACATCATTATCAACACCACAACATCACATCCTCATCAGCACCACACCATCACATCCTTATCATCAACGCCACACAATCACATCCTTATCATCAACACCACACCATCACATCCTTATCATCAACATCACATCACATCATTATCATCAACAACACACCATCACATCCTTACCATCAACACCACACCATCACATCCTTATCATCAACGCCACACCATCACATCCTTATCAACACCACATCATCACATCCTTACCAACACCACACCATCACGTCCTTATCATCAACGCCACATCATCACATCATTATCATCAACACCACACCATCACATCCGTATCATCAACACCACACCATCACATCCTTATCATCAACACCACATCATCACATCCTTATCAACACCACACCATTACATCCTTATCATCAATGCCACATCATTATCATCAAAACCACACCATCACATCATTATCAACACCACATCATCACATCCTTATTAGCACCACACCATCACATCCTTATCATCAACGCCACACAATCACATCCTTATCATCAACACCACACCATCACATCCTTATCATCAACATCACATCATCACATCATTATCATCAACACCACACCATCACATCCTTATCATCAACACCACACCATCACATCCTTATCATCAACACCACACCCTCACATCATTATCATCAGCACCACCACACCACACCATCACATCATTATCAACAACACCACATCATCACAACCTTATCATCGACACCACATCATAACATCCTTTTTTTATCACTTTATTTCTTTTTTTGTGGGTACCATACATAGTCATAGAGCATATATTTTCAACATGTAATACATTGTACATTCAGGTTGGCATGGTTGGTTTTTATGGTATACATTTCCATTAAAATATAACAATACAGTGAATAATTATGTAAAAAGACTGAGGCATGAAGACCAAAAGGACATAAATTTTTCATATCTACATTCAGTGTAGAGAATCTGCTTACTGACGTTATAATTGTCTTGGAGTTGGAGGATTGATTTAATATGCGGTTTTCTATTTTGACATTTGCAGGTGTATATAAAATGTTTGGTAAGATCAAATTTATTACATCATTTCTTTTTTCTTTGTAGCCAAACATGATGTGTGTTATTTTTGGTTCTAGGCTTATGTCAGTTTTACATTTGATCCAGTCCAACAGGTGACGCCACACAATTTTTACATGTACACAATCAAGCAAAATATGTTTTATTGTTTCAATTGAAGATTTACAAAATGTACACAGTTGGGAGTTTTGTAACTTATAAATGAAAGCACTTCTGTTCGTTGTAAGTATTCTATGAATAATGCGATATTGAACCCATCTTAAGTTATAGCTGACTGTGCTTCGGAAAGGAATATAGTTGTATATTTTCCACTCTTCTCTGTGAATCTTTGATCCTATGTCGATTTCCCATTTCCTTTCACTATTTGCTTGATTCATTAGTAATACTGATCTGATAAGGTTAAGGTAAAAATGTTAACATCCTTTGGCAGCCATGAAAAGTATTTTCAGATTATCGGGAATAAAAGGCATATCCAGTTTCTTATCAATAGTTCGTGAGTTGGTTTGAATGTATTTCTTTACACAATGTATCAAACCTGTATATTCCAAAAAGTTAGTTTTCAGCTGATAAATATTTTGAAATTCAGAAAAATTTAGAAATGTACCGTCCATTTTAAGGAGGTCATTAATGAATGTTATGTTTGCTTTCACATTGTTTGAGCAGAACCGTTTTTTTGTCAATCAGAATATTATCATTAGCCCAAAGGTATTCAGTTTGGATATCTTTTACAGTGTTTTTACTTTGCAATGGCCCAGGCTTTGAAAACATCTTTCCAGAAAATATTTCTTATATTTGGTATAATAGTTGTTCTGAGATAATTTGATCCCATTTCTATAGGTGCTAAAACAGTATTTGGTAAGAAAAAGTTCGTAAGATTATTCAGCTTAGTATTCTTGGTATATAACCTTCGGATCCAGGATATTTTCTGGGATAGTATAGTTTCTAGTATCAGTGGTGCCTTAATTTAACCCCCCGTTTTCATAATCTTGCACAATCAAGTTTCTTTTTACCTTATCAGGTTTACCTTTCAAGACAAACGAGAAGCACTTTTGTTGCAATTTATTTATCGTATCTATCTTTGGGTTGGGAATTGATGTGAAAAGGTGATTTAGTGTTGGCAATATAAGACTTTTTAGAACTGTTATTCTACCCATTGGTGTGAGATCTCTTCGAGACCAGATAGTCATTTGATTATCTACTTTCTTAAGCTTATCTTTGTAGTTTCGTTCAACCATTTCTGCCATTTTATGTTGAAATTGTATACCAAGAAGTGTAAATGGACGTTGTGTCCAATCCATGCCTAACGAATCACAGTATTTTGTTGAAGAGTATTGCTTCGATCCAATCCATATTACTTTTGTTTTTTCAATATTCATTTTGAGGCCAGAGAAAGATGCATATTTATTTAAGGTATCTATAGTCGCCTTGAAACATTTTTCAGTTCCATCAAGAATTATTGTTGTATCATCAGCAAATTGAGTCAGGAGATATTCAAGCAAGTTCAAGCATTTCAATACCTTTGATGTTTTCATTTGTTCGTAACATATGCGCAAGAATCTCAGCACAAATTAAGGAAATATAGGGTGATAGAGGGTCACCTTGTCTGCACCCTCGTGTGTTTTTGAAAAAAATCTGATGCAAATCCGTTTATTAAAACACTTGAGGTGATATCAGAGTAGAAGGTTTTAATCCATTGTTTTAGAGATGGTCCAAAGTTGAAAAAATCTAGACATTTATCGATAAATGTCCATTCTACAGAATCGAACGCTTTCTCAAAGTCAATAAGTATCAGGATACCTGGTATGTTTATATAGTCCGTATATTCCATAATATCTTGTACCAGTCTTGTGCACTCTCCTATATACCTGCCTTTCATAACATCACATCCTGATCATCAACGCCACATGATCACATCCTTATCATAAACACCACACCATCACATCCGTATCATCAAAACCACACCATCACATCCTTATCATCAACACCACATCATCACATCCATATCAACACCACACCATTACATCCTTATCATCAACGCCACATCATTATAATCAAAACCACACCATCACACCATTATCAAGACCACAACAACACATCCTTGTCAGCACCACACCATCACATCCTTATCATCAACACCACACCATCACATTCTTATCATCAACACCACACCATCACGTCCTTATCATCAACACCACACCATCACATCCTTATCAACGCCACACCATCACATTCTTATCGTCAACGTCACATCATCACGACTTTATTTTCATGATATCACGTAATACACCTCAGGTGTCGAAATTAAATCATGAAATATGATGGGTTTTTAAAATTATTATTTCATATGATAGTTAGGCGGCATTTCATTCAGAAACACAGAGATTTGATAAATTCTTGTTAAGAAAGGAAGTGTACACATCAAACGCTATTCCCGCTGCAGACGATTAGTGATGTAAGATATACCTAAAGCTTTATCATCTTTATAAAAATGTTCAGACTAATTCAAGGTTATACCATTTATTTGAAACTTCAATATATTACTGAGTTATGAGAAAAAGCGAATGCGACATGACTTCTCTCTAGGCCTTTTTTCAATTTAATGTGGCACATCGCCTTTGACTGTAATGATTTTTGTTATATTGCGTACATTTCTTTTCCTACTAAAATTACTTACTATTTCAGTAGTCTGTCCTTCAGACCCAAGAGCAAAAATATTCAATTGACGGCCATTTCAGTCTAGAAAATTACAGTCTATATAATATTTAAGATTCCTCAGCTCAGAAATCCAGGCATCTTTAGGGCTCCATTTTTAAAACTTCCTTAATTGTTTGTAAAAAATTGCTGTTGATAAGGAAAAACGTATTTCTGAGATTAAATGTTAGTGTAACTATTACACTTATGGACTGGTTTGAAATAAGGAGAATACTGAATGGGTAACATGCATGTAATCAGATTAAGTTGGTGTTATGAATGTTCACAATCGTGAAAAGAAGAGAGAACTGGGCCGTGTTCAAGATAGGTTTGAAAGTAATTGCTCAATGAGTTTTTTTGTCAGTCACCATAATACCCCGGGGTAATGGCATAATGAAGGCACACACTGACTCAAAACCATGGTACACAATGCAACTCAGTGTAGATCGAACAGCCAGCTTCACTCAGCTGTTTGGCCACGCCCCCTCGGCCTCTGAACCCGGAAGTAAAACTTTTGAGTGTCGTGCCGGGTCATGAATGGCTGAAAACATGCGGGATACAGCTCTTGTACTTCAACGTTTATTCTGTTGAATGATGCTTTGACTCATATATTTGAATATTTACCAACAGAACTAAGTTTACACGTGTTTTGATTAAGTCAGGTAAATTTACATTGAACAAGGTTTGAGTATTCTCTGTGTCATTATCTGAAAAGAACCGATTGCATGTGATTGTGAATCTGAGTGTGTTATTCATACAACTGATGTGTCAGTTTTCTCTATGGATTTCAACATTTACTATTTGGATTGTAATTTAAATGAAAACTTCGATTTTATCAGAACTATAATTAAAATAAATGTTACCCCAAAAACACTACTCCAGCGTCTGATTTTATAACTTGGTGATTGATATGTAAGAATTTATTTAGTTAAAATATACTCTTCCTTATCATGAAACATGCATTAATAGTCAACTAATCCACATTAATCATGTCAGTAACTTATTTTCCTGATTTTAATTATCTCAAATTAGATTAAGATCCTCAAATATATTCTGGATTATAATCATTCAGCCTGGGTTGACCCATGCCACAAGCTGGACAGCTGTCAACATTTTAGTTGTAGTCTAGACAAGTTAATTTCTACATGCGATACAATTTGGGTGTAAAGCTTTGGAGTTAATCATCTCAAATCATCTCACCACCTCGATCATCAATCCTCTTACCACAGAGATTACCACCTTCAGGTATTCTATCATAACCTCTGCAACATTCACTATTCTGTGTTAATCCCCTTGGGGTAAAAGTTTGCACCACTGAGTAACGTCTTTATTTTTTTCCATTTTTGTCCATTTTTGTCCATTTTTGTCTGCGACCGAATTCTGTAAACAATATGTCCACATTGCACAAATGAATCAACTCTGTAAGTCATTTTGACAGTTACGGAATGCTCGGGTTGAAACAACGTAGCTGATTGCACAACTAACTTCTAATGTAACCAATCAGGATGCTCTCGTTCTTGTCAAGAAAGTGCTTGATATGTAACAGAGGTTGTGATTGAAAACCTGGATGGAGTAACATCTGTGGGAAGAGAATATGCCAGTCCTCATCCTATAGAATGAATACAGTTTTATTTTTTTCAGGATGAACTTTTCATGGACATGGATTCTAGTTGTTGCCTTTGTGGCATACATCGGACACTCTATCTGGTCTCTGTACGTACTCTTCAGTCCCACGCCGTGCACAGAAACAAGGAAAGGAGCCTGCATTCAACCTTATCTCAAAAGAAATCCCAAAATAGAAGTAAGAAAATTATTATTCAACTTTAAACTTTATTTCTGCTAAATGCCATTTATTTTCAAACAGATTATATTTTTAGCTCATCAGGCCTGAAAGGCCCGATGGGCTTATGGCATGGCATGGTGTCCGGCGTCCGTCCATCCGTCCATCCGTCCATCCGTCCATCCGTCAATCCGTCCATCCGTCCATCCGTAAACTTTTCGCTTTTTCGACTTCTTCTCCAGAACCAATGACTCCACAGAGCTGAAATTTGATGTGCAGACTCCTTGGCCAATGGGGATTCTAAATTGTAGATTTCGTGACCCCATGACCCCAAATGGGGTCACAGGGGTCACATCCTTAAAAACCTATTTTCATCTTCTTCTTCAGTTCCAAAAGGTCTAGAGAGCTGAAAAGTTGTGTGCAGACTCTTTGGCCAATGGGGATTCTAAATTGTAGATTTCGTGACTCCCTGACCCCAAATGGGGTCACCGGGGTCACATCCTTAAAAACCCATTTTCATCTTCTTCTCCAGTTCCAAAAGGTCTAGAGAGCTGAAAAGTTGTGTGCAGACTCATTGGCCAATGGGGATTCTAAATTGTAGATTATGTGACTCCCTGACCCCAAATGGGGTCACCGGGGTCACATCCTTAAAGACTTATTTTCATCTTCTTCTCCAGTTCCAAAAGGTCTAGAGAGCTGAAAAGTTGTGTGCATACTCCTTGGCCAATGGGGATTCTAAATTGTAGATTTTGTGACCCCGTGACCCCAAATGAGGTCACCGGGGTAACATCCTTAAAAACTTATTTTCATCTTCTTCTCAAGTTCCCAAAATTCTAGAGAGCTGAAAATTTTTTTGCAGACTCCTTGACCAATGGGGATTCTAAATTGTAGATTTCGCGACTCCGTGACCCCAAATGGGGTCACCGGGGTCACATCCTTAAAAACCCATTTTCATCTTCTTCTCCAGTTCCAAAAGGTCTAGAGAGCTGAAAAGTTGTGTGCAGACTCCTTGGCCAATGGGGATTCTAAATTGTAGATTACATGACCCCATGACCCCAAATGGGGTCACAGGGGTCACATTCTTAAAAACCTATTTTCATCTTCTTCTCCAGTTCCAAAAGGTCTAGAGAGCTGAAAAGGTATTTGCAGACTCCTTGGCCAATGGGGATTCTAAATTGTAGATTTCATGACTCCGTGACCCCAAATGGGGTCACCGGGGTCACATCCTTAAAAACCCATTTTCATCTTCTTCTCCAGTTCCAAAAGGTCTAGAGAGCTGAAAAGTTGTGTGCAGACTCCTTGGCCAATGGGGATTCTAAATTGTAGATTATGTGACTCCGTCACCCCAAATGGGGTCACCGGGGTCACATCCTTAAAAACTTATTTTCATCTTCTTCTCCAGTTCCAAAAGGTCTAAAGAGCTGAAAAGTTGTGTGCAGACTCCTTGGCCAATGGGGATTCTAAATTGTAGATTTCGTGACCCCGCGACCCCATATGGGGTCACCGGGGTCACATCCTTAAAAACCCATTTTCATCTTCTTCTCCAGTTCCAAAAGGTCTAGAGAGCTGAAAAGTTGTGTGCAGACTCCTTGGCCAATGGGGATTCTAAATTGTAGATTATGTGACCCCGTGACCCCATATGGGGTCACAGTGGTCATGATCTAAGAACCTATCTTTTGCTTGTAAACAATAACTTAAATAATTTAAATATTCAACTTTAGATAGTAAATCAATGAAACCCTGATGAGCTACAGAGCCCATGGCTCTATTTTTCTCCTTTTGTGATTTAAAGATTGGGTTCTATCAGAGTATATTTTGTGGAAACAAAGTTCGAGGGTACATTCATGTTTACACATATAGATATGCTATTGATACATGATTGCCCAGTTGACATATAACTATAAGGGTATATATTGATGGCTTTATATTTGACAATTTGCTAAAGACTAGTGCACATTCATGAAACATATAAACAATGAGAGGTGAAGCCATTCATCAATGCTATAAGCGTGGAAAGCTTTCCTGCGTCTAGACATGACATTGTTGATCAGTCTAATGATGAGTTATTCTAACTGTGTAGATATACTATCAATAGATATATTTTATTTTTTTATTATTTTATTTTTTATATTCAAGAGATGTAAGATTGGTAAAAATATTTGGTTTTTCTCATTCTTATAAACAAAAAAAAACAATATGGCAGATAGTGTGAGAGATCTGGTTCTTTAAAGGAAAGTTGAACTGTGTTGTGTTGCAGCTGAAGGTGTACACATCGCTGAAGGAGAAAACATTCAAGGAGAGCGAGCTGGAACTGATATGGCAGAAAGATAGTTTCTCCTTGGATGAGAAAATTGAAAAGTAAGACCTTTATTGAGTATTTCTTGGGGGCTGGCTAGCGCAGTAATTAGCACGTTTCGGCTTCGGATCAAGGAGTCTGTGGTTCGAATCCCGCCAGGGGCACAGCAACTTTGTAAGCTGTAGAGAACTGTTCTACACGCAGTAATGTTTGGGTGCAATGCTACACTGAATATTGGCGCAGTACCACCCATGGTTCGATAGTTCCAGCCGATGCTAGTACGGTAGATTTCAGCGCAATAAATAGCCACGTGGCATTGCAGGCTTTCTCCCTGCCACAATACTAGCAGCCATGATATAAGTGAAAAACTTTTGAAAGTGGCGTTAAACCCTAAATCACCTTAGCTCTTTTACATCTTTATTCATATTGTGAATCATTAACTAACTGTCAAGACTATTTGAATATTTCTTTCCCCTGAGACAAATGTTGTTTTGTTTCCAGAGAGTTAAATGTGTCAATTCCTTCCAAGACTCGAAGGAACGGCACACTGTACATCCATGCGTACGTGAACCCCGTGGGCCACAAAACGTTCTCCACAAGCCATGTCTCCCACCACGGAGCCAAGATCACGACGTACGCTCTACCGCAGGCTCAGTTCATCAACTTGTTAGGGGACAAGGAGGAGGCAAGATTTGGATATGACCTTGGCTTTTGAGAGAATCGTTGTTTTATCTTTAAACAATTGAATATGGATTTATCAATTATTATGGATATGTAGAACTTTGTTCAATGGATACAAAATCATGCTAAACTTTACACAAACTATGATACAATAATATCGACTTACCTTTCATCACTATATGCATATAGCTTTATACAAAAGGAATGGCTTTGTCAAATACTCATGTGATTGACTGCTGTGAGCCTCGTGGTAAATACAGGATGTCTTTGACGGAACAATATTGAAATATCTATAGATAAAGAAGTTGTCTATCTCAACTTCCACAGTTTCGTTTAAAGAGTGAGATGGTTTGGATAATGGATTAAAGATAAGTATGTAAGGCCATAGGTGCATCACTTTTATTTGTAGAACTGACAACTTTTTATTATCACTTAACAAAATAAATAAAGAACAAAGAAGCCCCAAAATCCTTATGTCCACCAAATATATGGATCTGAAAGAACGGATGTGCTTCCAACTTCCAAGTTATATTTTAATGGAAAAAAATAAGATGTTCTCATTATTTTTTCAACAAAAATACAAATAAAGTCTTACAACCCTCATCACTTTTGAAAACAATTTGCCAGAGAAACATTCAACTTTTTTTATGCAACCTAAATATCCCAATATGATAAACTTTTATTCTTCATTAACAGACGAGTGAGAATGTGACAGAGAGAGTTCCTGATAAACCCATCACCCACTGGCGGCAGAAAGTCACCATCAGCATCATGAATGATCTCATTGCCTTCGACAGACAAGCCATTCCCGGGGAGATATACAGATACCTCCGGTAAAAACGTAAAACTAATCTGCATACAGTAAGATAACTTCCTTTGCAAGTCTTAACTCACGCCAATCTCCATCACTGGCTAATTTAAGCTTTGCTGCATTTAGTTAATTTTCATTCAATCGTAAGAATTCTTACGGGTAAATAAATAGGAGCCAATGTGTTAAGAATGGACTTAAGAAAATTGTAGAGCTACTGACATTTTGAGAATAGCCAGCCTGGTAAAATTATATTTTGATAATTGATCTACTTACAGAGTCTCTCCTGAAGGTGACTACCTGCCCATTGTCTACATTGATGAACTGGGCTTCAGGCTAAGAGATCTCAAGGTAAATTTAAACTCGAACTACGTATACCTGTGATTCTATGACATTTTTATCTGTCACTATCTCAATAAAATTCCAATGATCAAATGTGACTATGTGAAAATACTACTTTCAAACAATAGTGATAGTTTTATTCTACCTCTGAATTTGCGGCTTATAAACATGAGATCTACTTCATTCAGTGTATGAAGTATCATACTGAGTGGCCAGTTTACAGGAATCATTCATTAACAGAAATATAATCTTTTATTAACCACTAGCTAAAGATAACCTATACCAGAATACACGTCGCCAGCAGGTTGTGGGTTAAGGTTTTCCAATAGCAATTTGCAATGTTTCGTGCAACAATTCACTTATCCTTATACACATGAGACTTATCTTCAAAAATTAAATTGAAGATATTGTGCATGTTATTTTCAGCCAATCAACAAGAGTTCTACAGAGATGCCCCTGACTATCACCTACACTCCGATCTCCGTCGGCAAACTGCGTATGTGGACCAGCGTGCAGGAATCCTTCAAAATGCTGCGCGGACTAGGTGTGTTAATGTTGCCGTCTTTTGTCTGTTTGCTTGGGTTGATACAGACATTCAGCAGATGTCTGTCTCGTGTTAACTAGTGTTTATCTTACTGAGTGAGTTAGATAGTTTTTATTTTCGTTGTGGTGATGAAAATTTATTACAAAGTTTAAATGCGGTATTTCACTGCCTATCATATAATAAGCAAGTATGTCATTGAAATTATTAGAATATCATTGAATATTATTGCCAAAATAGAATTACAGTTTTCAGTTCAGTACCCACCAAATGTCAAAAAAATAAAAAAAAGCAAAACATAAGAAGCCTTCACTCTCTATTTTTTTCAGTGCTGTATTTGTTGGTAAGGAGCACATGCATACAAGGTTTACTCATAAATTGTGTGTTTTTTTATATTACTCCTTTCATTCAATTTATTACCTAATTTTAATTATCTGAAACAGTTTCCTGCAATTTCATGTTTGCTTTCTGAGCTCTCCCTGAAATTTCATTTCGCTCAAAAGTGAAACTTGACAGTGGTGATCTGGCTCTTTTGAAAAAGTTTGTACTACTCTACAGAATAAACCCAAATTGATATGACCATTAATTTTCTGCCAGGTTTCACAGAGAAGGATACGGATGAAATCAAGGGGATTTTCGCGGACACCAACATGACCTTCCTCCTCCTCACCTTCGTAGTAGCAGCTTTCCATGTGAGATCCAATCACTTTCTAATTATCAAAACTTTGAGGGGTTTAGTGATAAAAGGATCTGGGTCACATTGCACTAAACTCTAAGGTAGCCTTAGTGAAATGGTCAGCTCATGGACCACTGTGATAAAGTTTAAATGCTTTAATAGGAATTTCTCATCACCCCTTTTTCGATTAAATTGATTCTCAACAATAATAATGAAATCTTCAGAGGATCAAAATATTTTTTTTACAAAATGACTTTTGAGATATTTGGAGGGCATTTTACTTTAACTATTTAAGTTTACTGTACATTTAGAATTTAAAAAACATTTTATTCGAGTAGATAGGAAAAATTGATTTAAGTCGCAAGACGTGAGACACAGGTAAAATATGTGTGTCCTTAGTCTGCTAAAAGGGAATTGTACACTGACAGGGGCATGACGTTGAAAGCATCTGTCAGTAGGCCCAGGATGGTTTGTGCTCCCAGTAGTGAACATGAACATCTACTTTTGCTACATCCTTGTACTTTTTTTTAGATGTTTTTCTTACATTTTGCCTTTTAAATTTGCATAGGAGAAGTTATGGTCTGGAATCTTTTCCATCTTATTTCATACACCATTGTTATTCTAGTGAATCAGGAATTGAACGCTGTCCAATATTTATATTTCAGTTGCTGTTTGACTTTCTGGCATTCAAGAACGACATCAGTTACTGGCAGAAGAGAGATTCCATGGTCGGTCTGTCGACGAGAGTGGGTGAGTACACTGCAAGCTGGTTTTCTCAGAGAAGTTGCCCTTTTTTCGTCAAGGAGGAAACATGATAGTAGGTTTTAGTAGACATTTTAAAAACCTGAGGATGGCTGGGAAGAAAAATAAAAAGTCTTGGGCTACAAAATGAAATATTGCCGGTTCGATTCTTACAGTCTCTCAGTCTACCAGGGAAATTTTAAAATTGGAAATTTTGACAACCAATTTCAAGCCTCAATAGGACTAAACAATTATATAGTGATAGTAATTTGGATATACTTTGAAGTTCTTACAATAAGATACAGGATCTTTAAGATTGGAATCTGCGGGGTAAAACCGCAATTCGTAGTATGACCTCAAAATTTGTGGTAAAACCTACTGAAAGGTTATTACAAGAAATGACCTGATAATGAATAAAAAAATTCTCGGCTAGATTTATACCTCCGAAGAACCCTATAAGATCAAGGTCATTTCCTGCGCAATGCAAAAGACATGTTATTTCAGTGATAAGTACAATTTCTACCTTGCTGAAATGTACATGATTTTCCGCTGATGACACTGTTGTATAATCTGTTCACACCATATGCCTCTCTTCCATGAACCCTTCACTCACTGTTCCAGTGGTGTGGCGGTGTGTGTCGACCATCGTCATCTTCCTCTACCTGATGGATGAGAACACAAGTCTACTCGTCCTTATACCCGCCGGCATCGGAACTTTTATAGAGGTAACAATTATTGCACTGTTTAAATTCTCTGATATTTCATTGTCTGACATGTCCCAAAGTAAGATATTTTGACGCTAGTGAAGAGGGTCGTTACACTTGGGATGGAGTCCATACATTCAGTGTAAAATTACGGAGATAAAGAGAATTTACTAAATGAAAATTAACCCTGTTTGCACTCAATTTGCAACTACCAGGATTTGAACTCGTTCATTGCCTTCCTCTCTTCAGGGTCATATGACACTCTGCAGAGGCACATGTTCTGATGCTTATTGACAAGGTTTATATTTTGAACGTAGCAGATCCCGCCAGAACTGTTCTACACGCAGTAAGGTTTGGGTGCAATGCTACACTGAATTTCAGCGTAGTACCACCCATGGTTCGCTAGTTCAAGCCAAGCTCGCAGGTTTCACCGCAATGCATGGCCAGATGGCGTTGCGGGCTTTCTCCCTGCCATAATAATAGCAGCCGCGATATAAGTGAAATACTCTTGAAAGCGGCGTTAAACTCACCTCACCTTATTGACATGGTTTATATTTCGAACGTAGCAGAGCTTGAACAGCAGGTTTTCATCATTCAGAAGAACTGATGGTTGTGTGGCTTGGCTACTGTTATGAAGATATGTCATCGTAGACAAAACTATTTGTACTAATTTTGATTTGTGTTAATTTTGGAATGATTTATTCCTCTAGGTATGGAAAGTTAAGAAAGCATTCAAGTTGAAAGTGGTCTGGAATGGTATGAAGCCGTCGTTTGAGGTAAGTTGATACATTTAAATCCTGGGAGAGGGATATGGGAACCCGAAAAGTATAGCTACTTCAGAGTGTTAGACAAGAACAGTCCTTGACCATTCAATCTTGCTTGGTCCTGAAATATTCCAGGATAGGTACCTTCAGCCATTGGTCAAAGCTAGATATATCCTTTGTTAACTAGCTGTGGTTCCTGTAAGTTGGCATTCAGAATGGGTTGGCACCAGGTTCAAATTCAACAGCTGAAGTGCTTGACATGAAATATTTTTTCTCTCACTTTTCATATCATATCAACGTGTGTTTCAGTTTGGTACAACCACAGATAAAGAGAAAGAAACTCAGCAGTTTGATTCTCAGGTAGGTTTTCTTTTCATATTTGAGAACTGTGCTGTGTGAAGGAATATTAAGATATTTGTATTCAAAGGCAACTGAGGAGTCATCATCTAAAGAGGTTTGCTGGAGGTTGAGGCAGTGTGTACCATAATCCACTTCGGATCAATAGGTCCTGGGTTTGATTCCAGCCAGTTGCTCAACAACGTCTGCTGTCTACTATTGTATATGTATATTCAACGCAATGCAACCCTTTGTTCACTAGTTCCAGCAGGTGCTCACAGGTTGTACAATCACTTACTTTAGTTTTTCCATCTTAATCTACATCAGTGTGACACAATACCTATCTGACAGTCTAATCCCTCTTACATTATGATTTTTACTGCAACCTTTGATGCCTATTTTACCGTTTTGATTGAAAGCATTTTACATTTTACTTTTTTACATTTCTTGTTTTTTCTCTAAACAAATGAATGTTTTCAATGGTAATATATGTTCACTTGCAGGCCATGAAGTACCTGTCGTACGTTCTGTATCCACTGTGTTTAGGGGGCGCTGTATATTCTCTCTTCTATGTACAACATAAAAGGTAAGGAAAAAACAGTCTCGGACAACTTGAGTAAAATGATAGAACCCTCTTTTTAACTGGAATAAAAGTTGCTGTTGAACCTGAACGCATCTGGATCTACTACTAACATTGCACATGGGCAACTAGTCAGTGATAGCTAACTCTTGCCTCCAGGTCCTGTTGTATTCTGGGAGATTTAATGTATTCCTGTATTGTTTCCTTTGTTAAAGTGACACTGAGTCAAGGATAATTATGAGATCAGATTAATCTACCTTGGTTGATTGTCATGTCTGCTAATGAGTCGCAGACCTCCAATTTGAGACACCTTGAAGTATTTAGTAATAAAAACAACTCCATTTAAATAGGGAGGCGAAGCGTGACTCTTTAGCAGAGACGCTGATCAGCATAGGTAAATGAATATGATCTCGTATTTATCCTTGACGCAGTGTTCCTTTAAGAGTTGTCATTCCTGTACGATTGCCACTCAGAATGGCTTTGCAATAATTTGGCCTTTATTCTTTCAATATCAAATGAGTGAAACATTTTTTTAAAACAAACATTAAACCTGTGGAAAGTTTAAGAAATCTTTTGTGTGTGTGTTTTCAGCTGGTATTCTTGGTGTATACAGAGTGCTGTTAATGGTGAGTGTCACTGACTGGGTACTTTCAGTGCTTTTGCTTTGACTACCATATTTAAAAAAATCTGATGATTTAATGATGTACAAGAACTCTACAAAATGCTGGGAGCTCATTTGTGTTTAGAAAGTCTATAGTCCCATTTACAGTATACTCCCTGAAACCCCCCTCTGTTGCTTGTCGCTTTAATTAGCGTTTCAAACTTTGAGATAGAACGGTCTCTTTAATACAGTTCCTGAACTTTGGATCTTCTAAGAGAAAAAGTGTCTCAATAAGTATTGATGTGACAAATATTAATAAATATTCTATGATAAATAATAAATGGTGCATTTCTTTCTTTCAGGGGTATACGCCTTTGGTTTTATATTCATGCTACCTCAATTATTTGTAAATTACAAGGTGAGTTCAATATTACTTCGATGTTTTATGTATTCATTCAATGTTCTCAAGTAACTAGAGCAACATTAACATTATGTTTCATGCGTTGACTTTTTGGAACATATGAAATGAAAATTGTTGTTATTACCCCTGGGAGGGTTAAGTATTGGGGTAAAAAGTTTGTTGATACCCTGTCGTAAAATGTAACATTGTTATGGTGACATGACAATCACATTATGAACAGTATTATGATGTTTCTAATTTGAAGATGCATTCTAAATGTTGCATTAGTCAGCCATTGTTTGAAAGTAGAATTATTTGTATTTTCCTCAATTTCACGACTTTTGACAATGATCAAATGTTACAAATCATAGATAAATAAAATCATGCTATGTTAACAACACTCATGCCTAAATATCACGAATGCTGTCGGGTTATAAACGTAGTATGATATGGGCAATTGAATAATATGGAGAATGCAGGAAATCTTATGTATATCCACCATCTTTATTTTGATATGGCGACATTTTGACATAGGTTCTTAAATGTCTTTGTCAAGCATGTGATGACTCATGATGTCATCAAATATCCATTTTTTGTCCAATGATGAAATTGTAAATTTGTTTCCATTGATTGCTTCACTGTGCTTGCATCTAAAAGTTTTATTAATTGCAATTTTGACTAACTAATGAACAAAATTACTCTCCATTTCAGCTAAAATCAGTAGCTCACCTACCCTGGAGGGCCTTCATGTATAAAGTAAGTATCTGTCAACATAAGTAATGATTTACTTATAAATACTTAAAAGTCAATTAAATAGCTAATTATCCCCCGCCGCGCGTTTAGCCCGAAGCTGGGGATATAGTATTCGGCTGCGTCCTTCCGTCATTGTCATTTTACCTTTGTCAGCGGGATATCTCAATAACCATTCGCTGGATTCTCTTCATATTTTACACATAGCTTCTCCAAGGAAAGACGACAGGCTGGTTAGATTTTGGTGACCTTGACATTATTTTCAAGGTCACAGCAGAACTTTGAATTTTTCGACATGTTAATGTACATGTAAAGCTTGTCAGCGGGATATCTCAAGAACCATTCACCGGAATTCCATCATTTCTTACACAAAGCGCTTTCTAGGGAAGACAAAGGACTGATTAGATTTCGCTGGATTTGATTTATAAAATAACCCCTATTGATTGCTATTTGAGCTGGGGAGATTCAATGCGAAAGGATACATCAAGATTTATTTGTCCGTTTCTCTTAATATCAGGGTGCTAACACCATCAGTTTTAAACTGAATTTGTATTTTTTGAACAAAATTGAATCCCAGAAATGTTACAAACACAACTACTTATCTTATAAATGCAAATCAATTTCATAAAACTTGATCTAGATTATTTGGCACAGGTTGCTGTTCACATTTAAAGATATTTAAGTGAATACTCGTTAGAAACATCAGTATTGATATATGACAAGATACATGTTGATTATTTTATTTTAGGCATTCAACACATTCATCGATGACGTTTTTGCATTCATCATCACCATGCCAACTGCTCACAGACTTGCATGTTTCCGTGACGATCTCGTCTTCTTGGTATACTTGTATCAGAGATGGTCAGTATTCTCTTTATACTATTAGTTGAATTAAGCTCAGATTTATTGTTCAAAAACAGCCTCTTTTTGTAATGTTTTTGAATGCACAATGTTTTATGTTTAATTTAAGAAGTAGATTTTTGAAAAATTATTTTAATTGATTAAAATGGTTGAGTTAGAAAATATTAATTCCAAAAAATTTAAAAATCCCTGAATGCTGGGACATTCCTATTCCTATGTGAAAAGTTAGAGACGCCTCAGGCAGCTCAAGAATGGTGACTACCAAACATAAATCATTAGGATGTTTCAATACTCATGTGCTTAAAATATGATAGAATCTCAATTATTTATTTCAGGCTCTACCCAGTTGACAAGACTCGAGTGAATGAATTTGGCCAATCGTTTGAGGAAGAAGAGAAGAAAGCAGCTAAGAAAACCAACTAAATCGCAAAAGGCCAAGTTGATTTCCAAAAATGTACACTTAAATCAAACATAAACCTTGTCAGGTGAGATGACAAGATTAAATAGGTTGATTCCAGTCTGATTAAAATCAACAGTGTTCCGGGAATAACAGTTTTAACTGGCATACTGGTTCCATAGACATTCCTCTCCTTAGGGTCGGAAGATGTTCTGTAATAGTGAATGTTCTATGACCAGTTTAAGTGCATGCAAAACCTAGTCATTAGTGGACCAATCATATCGTAGCTTTTTAAATGAACGTCATTTTGAATTCATTCTGAATCATTTGTTAACACTTTCTAATGTTACGGAAGCAGAAAAAAAGATGGCTGTCTGAAGTTACCTGCCCCAAGCTTCTCACACCGAAGGCTTTTGTTGTTGGAAGTCTTGTGATTGGCTAACTGTGGTGAAGAAACTCGAGTAATGTGTGTTCATGTCCTGGTAGATTTTAATCAGACTGTGTTGATGCCATTTTATTCTTTGGACTAAACATGGATCTGTGGCAGGCTACAGTTTGAAACATCTTTTGTTTGTTTAGAATGTGAGCTGAATCATTGGTTCTTTGTGAGGTCTCGTCAATGTACAGCTTGAAATTTTTATCAATGCTTGGAAAGACCACAATATTATGATTTGTTAATATTCAACACCTTATTTATGAACACAAGTGTTTTGTATTTTCCAATTTGTTGTATTCACTGCAATGATCATGAATCATGACATTTAATTTGATATTTTTGTATATTTCAAAAAGTTTGTTAAGATATCTTATTGAATTCGAACTTACAGGGCAACGATTGAATGTATTATTCAAAAGAAGTGTTTTCTGTTACATTGCAAAGAATCACTGTTATTTTCTGTTGTTTGTTGATGTAATATAGTTATGGTATATAAACTAAATTATGTAAGTTTACATATATACCAGTTTAACAGCTTTGAAAGGTTATGCATTTATAAAGAAAACACCAAATGGGATAATTCAGCCAACAATCCTACAGGCACCGTGCGGTTAGGACAAGTGGAGATCATATCTATGCATCCAATATGAACATAGAATTAATGAAATATTTTTTTATTATAAAATTGTACCCACATTTTGAAGTTGTACAACCAGGGGATTTTGGAGTCCATCGAATTTAAAGAATGACAATACCAAAAGTCATGTTTATGATCAAATATTGTGTTATATAACTAAGTAATAAATCCAAATGTTACTTTTGTTACTGGTATTATATGTAAAGTAAGATAGTTTTAATGAAGCTTTTTGCACTAATAAATAAAGTGTGAAAAAGTTTGAACTCCACTTCTATTTACAAAGACATAACCTCCCTCAAAAGTCATAATCTGTGCCATATATCCATCACAGGTTTATTTAAGCCTTGCTGCATTTTGTTCACTTTCCAGTGCTGGCATAGCAGCATGCTGCACCTTAACTTTGTAGAAAAGTTAACAGGATGCAGCAAGGCTTAGAAATTAGCCAGTGATGGAGACTGGCGTGAGGAAACTTGGCCGAAACATTGAAGATTGTCAAGTCAATTGAAAGTAGTTGAAAGAAAAATTATGTTCATTATGTACTGGATTTTGGTAATTAAAATATTGTTTATGTCATTCTATCACTACAGATCACATCTTTTTGTAATATTACTGATGCAAGTTATCAATTTCAAATCTGGACACTGCTGTGTATTTTTGTGTCATTAATTCATGTATTTATTGTATGTTTTCTTTTAAAACATGAAGAGGATTGTCATCATAATAAAGGATTTAAAACAGAAAGGTATTTATTGTTGTACTTAGGCCCAATAACCAAAGATTCCAGGGCATATTTTCTCCTAACAGAGGTTACTGTAGTCATTTCTTCCCACACTATGCATGTGTTATATTGTGCCAGTAAGAGAGAGAATCCTGAATGATTGCAGACCGTGTTGCACATTTTCAGTGCTAGGGAATGTTGTGAGATACAAGAAATAAAGCCAAATCGTAACAGGGGTTACATGAGAAGAAATGACTTGAGTAACCACTGTCTGTTTATCTTCTGTAGCAAAAAACTTTAATGCTAGCTAAAAAAAATGATAAAAACATTACCACAGTAGTATTGCAGTCCGATTAAGTCCCTGTTTCGAGGAATAAGTTACAAAACAATGCCTCTACCGTAATAAAGCTAATGTGGTGGCTTCCTCTCCAAAGGGGCTGACGATGCCAAGTGTGGTGTTTTGACACAAGTTTAGTCAACCAATCATAAGGCTGCCAACAAAAGCTGTCAGTATAAGAAACCAGGTGCAAGTAACTCCCGAGAACAGTTCTTTCGTCTGTAACATTTTGAATGATGGAAAATGGCGGTCTTGTTCTTTAACTTTGAACATTGCAGTGTCAGACCCAGTAGAAAGGAGTCAATATATGCATGACACAGATGTTAAATGACAACAACATTCACGTGTATATAATCATTTTATATCAACAAATTTAAAAATACAGAGTAGATTGTATCATTGACAATTTCAGCATATTATTGAATTTGCATTTAATCCTTTAACAAATCTGGAATAATAAATACCGGATCATTTCATCTCAAATCAAAATGATTTCCTGAAAGAGAATCATATTAATTATCAATTATTTTTCATCATCGTTTGCAGCACCAACCATTGGACGGAGGAATTGTAAGATTGAAGACAGAACTAAAGCTTATATGAATAATACTGGGGAAAACATTGCATTGTCAGTACATAACCTTAAAAGACATTGTTTTTACAATCATGGTACATCACATAATTAATTACTACTCAAATAAGTCGACCGTCTTCTAATCGAAAAAGGCTAAATGTCTGGGATAAAACCAACAACACCTACACTACATGCTTTATATGTTCATGAGCTGGTTAGTGAGAAATGTTATCATCACCCTTGTGTCAATTAAACGTGGCTTAGTAGACAAAATGAGGCAATTCTATGAGAACTATTTTACTGGCATACTATCTAAAGTTTGACAGCTTATGTTGAATTATGTTGAGGAGAATAAAAAAATAGCCTGAATTTTTAAAATGACTCCTCCACTTGTACAAAACTCATCTTTCATATCTCTGCTTTCTGATTGGCCGGTTAGCCTTACCGAAATTGAGGGCCTCAACATTGGCGATATACCACTATTTAGCTTTCCAGGCAGTTCTATAGTCTCTGGCTATAAATGTTTGTGATTGAAAAGTCTTAGATCTAAGTTATTGTTATTGAACGGTCACATCCATAAGCACTTGCAATTGGACTTAATTACCATAAACTTACAATTTTAGTTCAGTGTAGGTAAACTATTTTATACCATTTGGAGAAAACAAGGATATGGATCTATGTTATCTTAGCTCCAAGGATTTAAATTTTGGTGTCTGTAAATATTTTGACGTGTGCATTCTTTCGTGACAATAACTTTCAACATAACTGTTTATGAGGAAAAGACAAAGAATGAGCTGCCTTGTGGTAAATAATTTTTCCAAATATATTTCCAAACATACCCGGTAACCAATGAAGAACATTGAGGACAGAATGAAACTTTATATTAGTGGTTAATTAAGGTCTTACATAATTTTGAAAATGCAATTTTTATTACAATACATATTAACAAGGGCAGTTTAATGGAGGAACTCTGTACAGTCCACACAACATGTACACACTCAATGTATACAATGTAGATATAAAGCTCCAATGAACATATATTTTGTAAACAGGAATAAATATCAAGTCTGAAAGACACAATGTTAACAAAATTACAATGCGCACAGAATGCAATGATTTTAAGAAAGGAACATTGAAAGACAATATCATATGAGATATATATACAAAGAACGATGTTCTTTCAAGAACAGTTTAAAACTTTGCTTGATACGCTATTGTATACAGTAATTCAATATTTTTAAACATAATGTTCAAGTATAAGGCTCAGTGTCTTTTGATGAACATAATGTCTTTGGATGACAGTAGGGCTGAAATGGAAAACTGGAATACCCTTGATCAGTGGAGCACAGAGTTTGTCACAAGAAACCATGACATTATACAGAACCATTATGATCATGTGAGCTGTATATATACAAACCGTGCAATATGTTCTTCTTTATCACTAAAAGGTTTCATTATCTTATTTTGAAAGCATAATTTGAACATGCAGTCAAAAGTTTAGAATATAACATGTGTAACCTGTATATTGAAAATCAATGACAATATTTAAATTACATTTCATTGCAGTCAAAAAACAATAACTTAAAATGCATGTTGATTCTTTAACAGATAAAACCTTGTTCAAGTTGATTCAGCTTCATGTTTCCTGCTCTGTATAAAGTGTATTGGACCCGTAAGAGTTATTCTGTGAAGGGAGGTAACTCATAGTCTTCTTAAGCTGATCGTAACTCCAGTGTAATTGTTTCACTTCCTCATTATGTCGATGTCGCGTTTCACTCAATTCCTTCAGTAAGTGTTCATTTGTTTGTACCAGGGATCTGAAAGAAATAGATTGGTTTCATCTCAACTTGATCTAATTTTACAAAACTATCAAGTCTTATAACTTCTTACAGTTGATTCCAAAAGTCTGCTCCTTTCGATTACTGAAGTTTGTTCCGAACATCCGGTACATGCGTGAAGTGAAAGGAGTGTCTCCGAACACTGTTCTTGGTGTGGAGAACACGTTCCCTTGCTGTGCGGTTTGCACCACCTATTTCACAGGAACATGTTCTGTACAGCAAGAACAGTGTTCAGACCCACTCCTTTAACCCTTAACTTGCGGGTCCTGGAATGTTCCGGGAGGGCTATAAGCAATTCCTAGGTGCCTCATTCTAGTTCCCGGACACGGTACTTAGAACTATTCACGGCCGTCTCTCAGTTTGCTAGCCGTGGCCGTGGTCTGCGAGTCGACTTGTCTCCGGGAGACATGTACCGATGTTTGGCACAAACATAGGTAATCAAAAGGAGCAGGCCTTAAATCTTTGGGTAGACACCTCTTTAAAGGAAAGATAATATTATTTCAATCAAACAGATACTTGATATCCTGCTGGATAGTCACTGAGCTTTCAAGTCTTATGATTTTAGCCAAGGTAAAAAAAAACTTGAAATGCTCAGATTAGCCCAGTGAAATTAATAGCAAGTCAATGATTCAGCGATAAACCATGCCCATTGTTCGTGACAATTTGTGAAATGCACAGAACCACGTGGAGCATTGCTTATAGTTTGATAGGAAAGTCATAGACTTTCTTTTATGGTAACTAATCTTTAAAGGCGCTGTAGCACGTTTTTTGCAAAATTTATTTTTTCAAATTTCCTATTTATAATGATAGTTTATGTCATTTTAATTAACTTTAGAGGGTAAAACGTCTTATTACACAAACAAATTATCTGTAGTGGTAAAAACTATGTTGCGTATAAAGCAAAAATTGCATGGCGGCCATTTTATTGTGAACACAATTTATTATTTTGTATTACAAAAACGATTCCCATGGCTTAACCAAAACATGTACACTCGTTTTAAACTTTATTTTCCGAGGAGAAAAGGATGTTTTACTATTGGTGAAATTATTTTTCAAATACATTTCATCAACTTATTTGAGCGAAAAAACGTGCTACAGCGCCTTTAAAAGGTATTGAACTCATTTTGGACAATATGTCAACATATTTGTATAAATTGACCTAATAGAATCTCTCTTTGCACCTTATATTTTAACAAAATGTCATCTAAATTAGCTGAATGTAGGCCATTAGATTTGCATTCACCCCTCTGCACTCTTCATCTTTACAAAAAGATACTTACTGAAACATTTATCATATTAAATCAAAATTCAAATTGAGATTCTATTAGCTCAACATATTTGTTGACAGTGTTTGTACCCTTTATACTGTTATATATAAAGAATATAGGCAATTTGAGCGATAAATGACATAGTTTTACTCTTTGTAGACAACTTTCCAACATATATTCTAATGTCACTGTCAAGCAAGAGATGATTCAATATACCAAATAGGGATGTTAACGACTTAATCCTGGACATAAGGATTAAAGTTGACTACAGAAGAGAAATAAACAATAAACTAAGCATTACAAACACCTCCTAGTGCACCTGTGTAATTACAATATTTATGACACTGGTTATCTTTCTGGAGAAATAATGGCTGACGTACTTGTGTCCCTCCTGCAGCATGTTGGCGAGCTCCTGCATCTGTGCGAACTGTTTGAGTCTCGTCCTCAACCCCTCTATCTCATGCTGCAGACCGCTGTTCTGTCTCTGTAGGTCGTCTGTAAACAGGTTAA
Organism: Gibbula magus; assembly: GCA_936450465.1. Lineage (NCBI taxonomy): Eukaryota > Metazoa > Mollusca > Gastropoda > Trochida > Trochidae > Gibbula > Gibbula magus. Next base: position 33,769,166 of record OW388299.1, on the reverse strand, counting down.
CAATTTCACACCTGTTTACTCTTTCAATTCAAATTACCATTTAAAGTTTTCTTTTCAGATATAGAAATTCAACATTTTAGCAAACATAACCTAATGAGTGTCCTGAGTAAGTACCTTCCATTACAAATTCAAGTACTTCGAGCACCCCTTTCCCCGTAACTTGACAATAACAGTAAATCATAAAGGCATATATACACAACTATTTCACTCATTAACACAAGGCTTTTACTGTACCTTGTCACAAACATGATATACTCAAACAGTAACAATATTGAGAAAAATGTACATTGTTCCTAAAAAGAACCCCTTTAAATTCTTTTTAGCTAAGTGTCAAGGGCCTAGATTGTGGAAGATCTCTTCGTACTGAGATAGTAGTAGCATACATTAACATTGACATATGACTATTTTAGAGGTGAGACAGTTTCAAAATGATAATAATGATAATATAGATATTGCACACTGAATACATGTTCAAGGTGCTACACATTAATACCCCGAAGGAATTGCACTTCAAGGCAGGTACTAAGTAGTTTGCTTGACCTTGTTGGTACACACGTTTTCAGGTACCCATTTAAACAGTTGGGTAGACTGCGAGCAATGTGGATGAAGTTTGTTAGAATGGACATGACACTATGTGAGACCCATGTCATTCTTTTTGTGTGTCTCAACAGGGATTCCAAAAACTAAGTCCTGAGCACTTTTATAATACATGTGATAATTGGACTAAATAGAATATTCCTGGTGTATTCTGCATTGTGAGATCTCATGAAGCTAAGCCACTCACCGAGCTGGGTCTGGTTGATAGTAGACATGGAGGACGCCGCTCCGCCCTGGTAGCTGGAGAACGTGTCCTGAGACTCGAGCTTCTTGGTGAGGCGGCGGTTCTCATTCACGTACTGGTCCAACTGGTCTCGTAGGTTCTCCTGGCGATCAGAAGAATAGAAAACAGAATCAGACTTTGTATAAAGGTCATTAGGAACCTAGTTACAAAGTGAGCAATGGAAACACAACAGCCATGATTCTTAACTATGGGTTTTGCTGGGGTTGCTATGTGATTGACAAGCAATTGATTAAAAAGCAAAAATGTTTATAAATTACCAATCAGACTAAAACTTACATAAAACCATATTTTTTTACAGATGACCTGTCCGACCAAAGATTGATTCAAGCCGTAACGTGAAATAAAAGGTCAGTCAAGTTGAATCAAACCATTATCACACAAACAAGCAGACAGAGTCGGCCATATCCCTTGCCATGTAGGTATTTTGAATATATTTATGCATTTTGAATATATAATGCATTTACTTTCTTGAAAATTGTTATAACTCATAACTCATAAGTGATAGTTCTAACCTGAACACGTTGATAGTCTGATTGAAATCAGTTTTTCGATTTCCAGTGTGTCCTAGAAATAAATGTTTTTGCCCATGCCAAGATTCATTGACCTTGATCATACATCTTTGGAGTATCTGTATCGTTACACCTCTAGACGTCGCTCAGGAAGAATATTGAATAGTTTTGAAGTCTGAGGCCGGAATATAGAACCAAGAAGAGGGAAAACTAAGTCCAAACTGTTTGCATTCGTAAAAAAATTAAATATTCTCAAATTTCTATATAGCAAATGGCACATCTAGACTACTTGGTTGATACCTGTACAAAGTTTCAGCAAAATATATTGAATAGTTTTGAAGTTTGAGGCCGGAATGGAAAAGCCCGGACGCACAGACGGACAGACAGACGGACAGACAGACGGACAGACGGACGGAGCTCATTTCTATATCCCCCGCCAACTTCGTTGTGGCCGGGGATAAGAAACCAGCCTGTGCAAACAATTTATTCAACCATTATCTTACAAATAACCTATCAGGCTAATATTTGCTATATCGATAACACATACCACATCCTGATAAGCCTTCTGAAGAGATTTCTTGAGGTGAGTTTCATTTGCGGAAGATCCATCCAGGTTAGCCTTGTGCCGAGCATCCCGGTCTCTCAGTACAATGTTGTCATCCTTCAGGCGCTGAAAGTCCGACCTCATCTGATCCATCTCTCTCTGGGACTGGGAGAACCCGCGACCCGTCGACATCACCTTCTCTATAGTGTCCAGCGCCATACCTAGTACACAGAAGAATAAACATATAAACGCGCGAAAAAGATTTAGGTGAACCTGCATCTACATCGCCTTCTCGATATTGACCATGGCCAAATCAAGTACACTAGGGAATAAACATTTATAATCAAAAACTTTGTTTCACTGGAGATATTGCATGTGTGAGATCAAGTGGAATCTCCTAGGAGAAATGGTTTTGACAGCAGATTTTGCACAATGTCGCAATCAACCACTGACATGAAAATACTTTTACATCATTAAGTAATTTCTTCTTTCGATGGCATTTAGAAGTTGGTTAGATGACGGAATGATAACCATGTTAGAATCTACATCAAAACGTTGCACTCCTGCAATAAAGCAGTTGTATATCCATAAAACTTGTTCTCCTTCATTACTAAGTAACAACTCACAATGTTATGTTTCGCTTCGTGCTGTAATATAACCAGCCAATAAAATTACTTTAAATAGAGCAATATCAGCACAAAGTATTATCAAAAGTTACTAGCTTTAAGTGAAATGAGGCAAAAGATAGTCACACAATCAGGGGATTGGTGCGATTACAAATACTCTGACAGAGCAAGATGTAAGCACGTAAGACTGTTCATACCTTCTGATAATTGTTAACCATTCATCTGTTTGAGTGAGTATAGGTGCAAGTTGGTCCTAAAATATTATATGGTTCGCGAAATCGCTATCTAAAATTTCACGGAGTATTTCAAGATATGACGGGTAAGGTTAAAATCAGGAAATATTTTTTGATAGAAGTCAGGAACATTATGCAACAAGAAAGTTATTGCTGTTATCTCCAGGGCATTTTGCATCTTCAACATCAAGCTAATAAATTTTTCAGTAATCTATGATAAACTTAATTTGACTTGGTTGCCTCACCTTGAGGTGAGGTGAGTTAGGGTTTAACGCCGCTTTCAAGAGTATTTAATTTATATCACGGCTGGTAGTATTATTGCAGGGAGAAAGCCCGCAATGCCATGCCTCACCTTTGAACTTTGCATTGTTATGGAGAGACTTGGTTCCATTCCAATACCGATCAACCAAGTCAAGAACCCTAAACAAGAGTTCCCTCCCTTGTGGGTTGTCTTCAAGTCGTGTTTTGATAGCGTTTTCTTCTTGAGTTTGTCGAGGGTCAGGTTGTAATTGCTTTGGTATTCCTAATTCTTGTAATGTTTCTTCTATCTGCAATGATATAAGTGTACTGAGGTAATTATCAAGATGTGAGATCCAAATAACAGATTAATGAATTATATCCTATCTTGCTCGAACAAAATCTTCATGTCTATGACAAATTTGACATACCACTCAAATAAATACACCCTGAAAGAGGATGATGATTATATCCTTACTGTATAGACTTTATTGTTAGACTCATTGGCTTGGCTTAAAATCATACATGTCACTTGAAATGTACTGTAATTGCATTTATTTTGAACTGACATTGAAATGAAAATGAACAATTACAGCCAAAAAAAATTTCTTCCACTAAATCACACCTCTGTGAAATGTGCAGGGACAGACTTCCTCTGTATATGGCCTCGCTGTTCCCCGGTGTCTCGATGTTTCTCTGTCTTCATCCTGGGGGGACTGGGGTACGACTCACGCTCTGTGGGAACTTGACTCACCTCTAACTCATCGGCATCTGTCACATGAGTCAAAAAAATAAATATCTTATTCATCTGCTCTTGCAGTTTCACGGGGGATGAACAAACCGAGTTTCCCCTACATTAATGTCTTCCCCTATGGGTCTTATATTCTTTCATAAATTATGCAATACTATGGTTTTTTCTGGTTTCCAACACATATTACCTTCTTTTTTTTATCCAATCAAAACATTCTGTGCAACTCTGTGCCTTCCGGTACCTACTCTGATTAAAAAAGCTTTTCATTGTTGACAAGGCATTGACCTACAAAATTTTGTTTAACCGAGATCTGAGTGAAAGTCACACCAATTTGGTAGTTTGGTATTTCAATAAAGCAGTCTAAAAGAAGTCATCTGTCGTTTAAGTAATTATTTAGGTGAGTCGAAGGCAAGATTTGGCAAGCCAATGACCAGAGATTATCAAGTTTTATAACACCTGGCTGCTGGGAAAGAATGATGCCCAACATGAGTGAGATATAGTGGTACTAAACAATTTCACTGTACATTTTACATTTGCTATTCTGATGTATAAGTGTATAAGATACCTGTGCCGGGGTGAGGGGTGAAGTATCCGTGGCTCCTGTACTTCGTGTATGCGTCCATCTCGTCTGGGAAGTCAAGGTTTGGGTCAGGTCTGCAAGGGAAGTAAACTCTTATATAAGGTGAGGTTATTTGAGGTTTCACTCCGCTTCCAAGAGTATTTCACTTATAAATGGCTGCTAGTATTATTACCTGCAACACCATTATGACTATGCATTGTGGTGAAACCTGCAAGCATCGGATGGAGCTAGCTAACCATGTGTGCATCCAAACATTACAAATAGAAGAGTTCCATACAGGAGATAAAGTTGCCGAGCCGCTTGTGGGACATCTTAAGCAGAGGCCAAAATGCTAACCACTGCACTATCCCATCCTCTCACTCTAATATGAACATTCAAACATAGAAATGGCAAAAATTTCATAGTTTAATTGTTCATCAAATCAAATATTTGGATATGTCCTATTTAGATATGTCCTTAGTTTAATTTCTGAAAGTCACACTCTGTGAAGCATTAAGAGAATTTTCCTCCATTATTAAAGTTGTCCAGGGTGATCCCTATGTAAACAAACTAAATTTTAAAAAATTTTGTTTGCTTTATTCATAAAATGTTGTTTATGTATCTAATATATTCATTAAACTGTTAATGTAAATTTTAACTTTCATTGCCATTTACAGAGCATCAATCATATAATCATATTATCATATAATTTCCTGTAATCAAAGGAAATGACAATGTCAAAGTTAATAAATTACCTTTTTCGTCTTTCATCTTGAGTGTTTGGTTCCCCAGCCGGAACAGCAGGAATGTTGGGATAGCGCTTCCTGTATGCGGACATCACGTCATCAGGTTCATCTGGCACCGAATTGGATCGCGTGCGGACATGTCTTGGCTGTAATAATTGTATTGAAAGGCAAAGTCATTCCTCTGATCAGTAAACAAACTCTTGATAACCAAGGTAGAGTCTGGGAACTATTCTGGGACATTTTGCTGCATTAACAAACTGTGATTGAAGTGTGTGTGGAGTTTTACCATTCAAATGTCAACAGAAACTGTGTGAACTACGAGGACATTTTTTTTATTGCAAATGGGCGTCAACTCGGTATCCTTTAGTGGATCTAATTCCTCTGTAACAGAGAAGACTCCGCCACATCCATTGTGGAATAGTCTCACATTTTTGTTGCGTTAAAAACAATGATTGACATCTTCAAAAGCTCACTTTATTGTTGCCTCTTTCTCTGCCAGGCTCTGATTGGGTCAGTTTGTCACTGTCAAGACTTTTCAAACCTAAAACAGAAATTCAAATGTTTTAAATGATAGGAAATATGAAGTATAGAGATCATGTCAACACATAGATAAACCATTATCATGAATATCTTAATTACATTGTCAATTTTAACTGGTTCTGATCAGTACTCAATTCCTCACCCTCTAGTGTGTATTCCTCGGCCCTATCCTCCCGCTCCGCAGACCCGGTGAGGGGGCGTGGCTGAGACAGATCTCCCCCCGTCCTTGCTATCAGGTCCAGTACAGCTACATCATCGTCATCCAGCACTGTCACGGGAAGCAATTATATTTATTTCTTTGAAGATTATTTGCTTAAACACATACAAAATTCAACAGCAGAGACTCTTTTAATTCAATGGCATTAATGATTAGCCACTCCGGAACTTGCAGCTCATGAATAAGAAGACAGTTACTGTGTCCTATAAGAACTTTGTAAACCATCCAAGGAGTAGTCAATGAAATACATCAATTGTCACTCAGCATTACAGGACTACATGCTTGTTTTGTCCAATCATAATAATGTTGTATTGCTCAGCTATTGAGTGTTTACAACTCCCTTACTATCGGAGGCAGCACGTACCTCATCATGCAACAAAAAGTTCTAACATTCATGATCACACCCATTAGAAGCGTACAAATCTCTCCCCACAACCCACCTGATGGCCTCTTCTGCATCTTGTTCACAAACTCTGCTCGAGGGTGAGTTTTCTTCCTAGGCGAGTTATCCTCAGGCGGTTGCTGGGTCATCTCTGTAGCCTGACTCGAACTGAAATGGATCATGGCTGCTTGCCGCTCTCGGTCTCGCACACTTCGGTCATCTGTGTCAAACAAAGAATAATTACTCTTGATGTCTGAATTAAAACTCATAATCATTTGTTGTTTGTACCTCAACACACATAATTAGTCCCTTTTTTTAATATAAAATACAAATAAATAAATGTATATAAATAACTTTTTAGGTTGTATCAAGGCAGTGTCCATGATAAAAAGGTATATCGAAGCAATTATCTTTTGAAATTATCTCAGATTGACAAATATTACATTTTTCATACTCCTTGTAGTAAAAGAAAACATCACATCTCAGCATTAGCTTCATAACTACCACTTTAGCTTCTGAATGAACCAGCACCAAACCATTCTGAGAGGTCAGTTCACAGGAATCTCAATGGGAATCATCTGGGGTTGGCAATTAGCTAGAGATGATGTCCAAGAATATTATAGAATTTGGGCTATGAAGGGCATTTAGAAGTGGTATACAAAAGAACAGAACTATTTTCTGGATAACAACTTCTTTAATGTGAAAATACACAACGTTTTAGAGTACATTCCACCTGACGAAGTAGTGAGCATACACTCTGAAACGTCGTGTATTTTCACATTAAAGAAGTTATCCAGAAAATCTTTCTGTTATTATATAATTTGAACTCAAGTGTCCTAAAATGTTAATCTCGTACCTAGTTTCTGGAGACTCGGCAGCATGTGTATGAGGTAGAGCCTGGAGTCCGGCTCACTGCGTGTGATTGGATTCAGTCTCAGATCCAGCTCCTTCAGGTTGGAGTTCTTCTGTAGTCGTTTCAACTCATCCATGCTGTTTATGTTATTGTAATAGCTTCTTGGATAAGGAAGATCTAACTGAGATAGGCAGACTTTATACAGATACACATAACAGAAACATCACATTTCAAAACTTTTTTATTCACATATTGTCAATTAGGCACTGAGCTTGCCAAAAAGCACATTATAAATTCTCATAAATTATATTTGTTCACAGTTTTTTTAAATAAAGTTGGATATGGTTAAATATGACCTCATGAAAGATTGATTATTGGGAAAGCACTTGCTTAAATTCAGCATCATTTTTAAATATAAAAGGATACAGATTCAGTTTCTCAAGCAATTTGAGGTTCTCCATTCCCTGAAACAAAAGGAAACTTACAATAAAAGCTTACTCAACATTATTATAGATTTGTCGACTGGTTTCAAACTGTATTTTAATACATTAAATGTACATGATTATATTAAATACTGTTATATATAGGACTAAGGTCTAATGTTTCAGTGATTTTGAATGTATTTATTTTGATCTATTTCATTTTTTAATAATATTTAAACAGAAAAAGATAGAGACAATGGCTCTGTAGGTCATTTTAGAATACTTCTGGGTCTTTTACAGGTTTTGAGGTAATGCCTGCTATGCCCATTTTTATAGGTGAGGTGAGTTGGGGTTTATCCCGCCCCTCCATTTTTATAGAGTGGTCGGAACTAATAACCCAATTTGATCTCCTAGGTATTAGGTACCTCCCCTTCAACTTTTGGGGTTTGCAGAAGTTCGGAAGGTGAAGTTGAAAAAGGGCAAAGTCTCCGGACAACAGATGTCATTATTGACTGATGGAGGACAATGACAAATGCCATAGGCATCAGCTTTGAAAAATCATTGAAATCAACATAATAATTAATTCATTACCTCTAAGTTATCCAAGGCATTACGAGACAGATCAAGACTTTTGAGTCTGGAAAACTTCCGTAAGGAACTCCCAAGACTGACGATCTTCTCATGGTAGGTACCTGGTAGAGAGAGAGACTTGACATCCTCTGAAGTCAAGAAAAAAATAAAATTGAAATTTTATTTGGCAAATAACTTCAATACATGTAAAATGGGATTGATTTCTATAAAATAATGAAGATAATTGAATCACTGTTAGTTGGTCAACATTTAGTTGGAAAAACTAAAGTTTTCTTACATAATACCTAAAGGCATAAATGTCCTCATAATATATGAAGGCAAGCTACCATGAGTGAGATAACATAACTAAGCTTGAACATGACCAAACAAAAAGAATTCAATGGTTTCACCAGTTTCGTTCAATAAATTTTTGGGCTTGTTTATATAATATGTTTTTTATTTTACACTGTTTGATATTTATAAGCAAATGAAAAATTTAGCTTGACAAAATGATTACAGCATTTTATAGAATAAAAGATTTCTTGTAAATATGTATATAAGTTCATAAATAAAATGTTCTCTTCAATTTGTCATTTAATTAAGCTCATTCTTTACATAACAAAATGATATCTTTTTTATTTCAAGAGATTTTCACATTTTCTATTTAACATACTGTTTTTCTGATTCGGGGGCGGATAGCGCAGTGGTTAGCGCGTTCGGCTTTGGATCAAGAGGTCCGTGGTTCAAATCCCACCAGGGGCATGGCAACTTTGTCTGCAGTAGAGAACTGTTCTACATGCAGTAAGGTTTGGGTGGAATGCTACACTGAATTTCAGTGCAGTACCACCCATGGTTCGCTAGTTCCAGCCGTTGCTCGCAGGTTTCACCGCAATGCATAGCCACATGGCGTTGCGGGCTTTCTCCCTGCCGTAATACTAGCAGCCGCGATATAAGTGAAATACTCTTAAAAGCGGCGTTAAATCCCAACTCACCTCACCTCTAATAAGCACCCGGTTAACTCAGTGGCTTCTCTGTGAGACCAGGCACTTAAAGGGCATGTACTATCAATGACTGTCTGCCATCTTCTTATTTTTGCATTACATACATAATAATATATATAATAATTATGATAATATATAAAATATTATATATCGCTTGTTTTAAGCGCTCATAAGCAATGAACTGTACGTATACATGTATTGATAGAATATTCACCAAGTAATGAACAACTTATAGATAAACAAATTAATAATTTCTTGTAGTGCTGTAGCAAAGCTTTCAACACTCGTAGCACCAATGAGTGACTTCACTTCTCGTTTTTATTTTTGAATAAATGTGCGCTAGCCTTTATCAAATTTTCAAATATAAGGACACAAAAATATTACCCCCAGGAATATATTTCATCTGGATAGTGCAATAAGTATGTATTAGGGTTGGGTACCACGAAAACTTCAGTACCGCGGTATACCTATTTTTTTCCCCCAAGTACCACAGTATTTACCACAATATTCTGTGCTTGAAATGAATAGTATCAAGTTATGTATAATAAACAGGTAGAATTGTTCCAGATGTCTTTTTATTCAGAACTTAGAATAATAGAATATCAAAGATGAAGAATTCAAGTAGATAAAATACTAGATGAGCATTTGCGGGACACCGCAAAAGCAGAGCAGCCCCAAAAACTTAGGGTCTCGCCTTTCCCTGTTCCGCTTTCTCGTCAGCATCAATAAAATGGGAATTTTTTTTAACAATTATTTTTTCATTATTCGAGTTATTACTAACAAGTTGAATCATCACTGGGGTCACTTTTCACAAGTTTGTTCTTAAAACCTATTTCTGATTTCCAAATTGGATCAATGGATTAACGTGGCCTTAACCAATATCACATGACCTTGAACTTTGACCTTCAAGGTCACACCATCAATGATCACTTTTCATTGTGCATAACAGTCATGCAATGACTCAAACTGTTCAAAGTTAAAATAAGGCATATTCACAAAAGCATGCTTAAGTTGTGACCTCGCTGTGACCTTGACCTTTGACAGTTTTAGCAAAAACCTTTTCAAATATTGGTCTTTCTCCATAGTTATATACCAAATAAGAGCCTGATACCACAAAAAAATGTTTGAAGTTATTGTGTTTACAAGGATTGTTGTAGTGATTTCAGAACTCATGACCTTGACCTTTGACCTTGAATGTGAACATGGCAAAATCATTCACCAGGTTTATAAGAAAGAGGCTATGTATATGAGCTATGAGGTGTTAATACCTTCTTAGAAAAAGGTTACTTAGTGATTTCAGAACTGGTCACCATGACCCTATCTCGTGACCTTGACCTTTGATCTTCACAGTCACACAGTCAATGATCACTTTTCATTGTGTATAACAATAATGTAATGATTCAAAGTGTGAATAGTTGAAATAAGGCATATTCACAAAAGCATGCTTTAGTTGTGACCTCGCTGTGACCTTGACCTTTGACAGTTTTAGCAAAAACCTTTTCAAATATTGGTCTTTCTCCATAGTTATATACCAAATAAGAGCCTGATACCACAAAAAAATGTTTGAAGTTATTGTGTTTACAAGGATTGTTGTAGTGATTTCAGAACTCATGACCTTGACCTTTGACCTTGAATGTGAACATGGCAAAATCATTCACCAGGTTTATAAGAAAGAGGCTATGTATATGAGCTATGAGGTGTTAATACCTTCTTAGAAAAAGGTTACTTAGTGATTTCAGAACTGGTCACCATGACCCTATCTCGTGACCTTGACCTTTGATCTTCACAGTCACACAGTCAATGATCACTTTTCATTGTGTATAACAATAATGTAATGATTCAAAGTGTGAATAGTTGAAATAAGACATTTCACAAAAGTATGCTTAAGTCGTGCCCTCGCTGTGACCTTGACCTTTGACAGATATTAGCAAAAACCCTTTCAAATATTGGCCTTTCTCCATAGTTGATATACACCAAATAAAAGCCTGATAGCACAAATATTTTTCAAGTTATTGTGTTTACAAGGATTTCTTTAGTGATTTCAGAACTCATGACCTTGACCTTTGACCTTGAATGTGAACATGTCAAAAAAATTCCCCAGGGGCCCCGGGTATAAGTCAGAAGTTATGTACATGAGTTCTCAAAACCTTCTAGGAAAAATGTTATAGCCAATACAAAAGGCGGCGGCGGTGACAGAAACTGCGTAATTTTGAAATCTTATATATACCAGACAAACTGATAAATTTGGGTTGTCCATGTTTAATAGGTCATATAACTACTGTGCATGTAAATGGGACGTGTAGTTTCGGTTTCTACATATGCATAATGATGTTACTTTATTTTAATTGGAAACTAGTAATTATGATATATTTGGTGATTCGCAATGAATATGGAAGCCGAGTGAATTTATTTGCACTGTAAACAGCTCATATGGTGAGTCAGAACTTATTAAAGCCTAATAAAATTTTATGAAACACAATGGATGCACCTTTAATCATATTTATTTATATCTTGTGAACAGTTGTGTTACCCGTTGTGCTGATTTGAAGCCAGCCAATATTAGAAACTCAGCGCTTATTAGAGGAGATACAGCACTATGTGTGTCCTCTTTAGTGAGCCTTGCTTTTCAACATGAGAGTTTTACAACTTTATCCACAATATAGAGAGACTTAAACACGCTTTACTACCTCATCAACTTACACCTTGGTCACACCTGCATGATTTATGGCTTTCCTTTCATGAAGTCAGATTATACTCACTCAGGATAAAACACACAAACAAAAGGCTTAGTGTATGGCCACATTCCCTTGACCAAACATGTCACAACATGCTTGAAGAGAGAATTACAGTTTCTTGCTATTTAAATATGCATAAACATAGGTTACCTTATTTAAAGTGATAAATTGTTTTCTATTAAATGATTTGAAACATTAAAATAGTGACTGGTTTGTTGACTAACAGTCTCAGTCTTTAGTTTGATAGGTTGAGAAAATGTAAACATTGACATGAAAAAATGACATAACCCATGTAAGCGTCAATATGACAGCATTCATTGACAATGACAATTTGGTGAAATACATCATAAATATTTGAGGAACTGGATGAATCAATGAGGAAATAATACGCAAATTCTTACCAAGATTGTCATGCGTTAAACTAACGCGATTTCTTATCAAATCTTCTGTCAAAGTAAGCGCCATTGCTAATAGCTTTTAGTACTTTTCGTACGAGAAATATTGACCACCAAAAGGAAACGTCAAACGAATATACTCTCTGAGTGAGGAGGACTCATTATATCCAATTTAATCTTACGATTCATTTAATGACACATCATTATGTAATTAAAACGTTTTAGTGTGAATAAGATAAAGGTAAAAATAGTATTGGTTTTAGAAAAAGAAATTGACTTGATGATTTAAATTATATTAATAATACTATACTTTCCTTAAGATGAAAGAATTATCTTTTATTACCTAAAAGGCTGAAAATAACAGAGTAAATATGATTGATACGAGTACATGTGCACATATCACGTTTGCCTAGCAACGATTTACTTACTGGTATTTCTCCAAGTTCGTCGCCTGTGATGTCATAAAACGATTGTTGGTGAGGTCACTGTAATGACTTGTCGTCGCAAGAGAATTAAGCGGGTCGTTTCATGACTATTTTTACACGAATCAAATGCCATAAAACGGGTATTAAAGTAATTAAAGAACAAATTTGTGTGTAACCATCGCTCTCGCTCTGGCAATAAAAAAATTCACACTCTTTTCGTAAATGTCATATGTTCAACGTCCTTTGGTAATTTACTCTCTTATCTTATCTTATCTTTTCAGAAATTTTACATAAGTTAGTGGCGTCGAGAGGCGATCACGTGAAAGAAAATTCGATTACCGGGGTATATGGATAATACATACTTTGAACATACAATCAAATTTAAAATGATAGTCGTGATGGGGACAGTGTATGTCAGGAAATATTAAGTGCTTCATTAAATGATAAATTATTAAATTATTTGGAAACATTTACCAGTTTTTCGTTTTATTTATTAGATAATTTGCAAAAATAAAATTTTTGATTAGCAAGTGATACGAAAATGGTAAACCACTGTTTGTTCTCCATATTATTTTTGGGGTCAATAACTGATAACTACTGTGTATTCGAATAACGTTGGAACTAAAAGTTACGAATATAGAAAAGTACTGTTCAGGTGCGTGCCGACAAAATGGCGGAAGTTTCAGAAAACTCATGTGTTGACAGTGGCAACCCAAGCAAGTCCGATCAGATCGAATCAACAACAATCACCCCAGCCATGGCTTTACAGAAAGTTGAAGTAAGACAAAGGGAATTATTTCCCGTTATCTAAATGTACATTGAAGTAGTATATGTCGAATACACATGCCGATGACATGTTTGTTTACATTTTATAATCATTTCAAAGTGATGAAATATGTCTATTTCACGATTATCATGGAACATAGTAAGACCAAGTACAATAGTCGATACAAGATTGTATTTAATTTTATCATATATTGGAAAAATATGTGTTGTGTAACCTCGAGTGATTGTTTTCGGACACTAAAGAAACAAATCGATGTTGATAACTTGACATTAAACTTATTTTAGAATTAATAAATACACTTCACATATTTTTGCATATGAGCTTTATATTATAAATTAATCAGTACCACACTGATAGTGATTTTCAACTCATTTCACAACCAACCCTTATGAAACTAATCGTAAAAGATAATCGAAAGGGATCTTAGGGTTGAAGAAGATAGTCGACAGATATCCAAAAGTAAAGAAGACAGTCTAACTGGAATCCAAAGGCTAAAAAGATAGTACAAAATAACCAATATCGATGTGCGCCTGGTAAAATACAGTCTACCCTAAATCAGAGACAATATACGTCGGGGGAAAATGTTTTGATGACTTTGATGTCTTTAAGTTGTCCCATTTGACGAGTACATCCGGAATTCTTCCAGCGTGCGAATGCCGTTTTTAGACATCTTATCGATTGATATCAAAATGGGATATCCCAAGCTATTTGTGGAAGTTTTGTTGACCCAGAGTATTACAATAACACAAAGACAACATAGAAAGTTTGTGGGCAACCAGCATGACTTGTTCCAATAATCAAATTATTGAATTTTTCATAACATGCAAAAAGTAGGTAACATATATTGATTTTAAGCTGTAACGTGAAGTCTGTATGATATTACAAATTTCAGGAAGTTTCACACAAAACATGTTCTTCTGGCGGCTAGCGGAGACCTCTCCTTGGCATTGATGACGTCAAATCGCTACATATATCACAAACTATGAGAATATGAGCAGTCCGAAAACCAAGTCCTTGGCGTATTGATAATGCAATGATGAAGTTCAGAAAATGCCATCTTTTTCAAAAGTTTTACAAATTGAATTATTCATGGATTCATGAATTGATATTGAATTTGTTTACAGACAGCTGTTGAAAGCTTGTACGACTACAGAGATAGGTACTTTGAGAGGTTTGGCGTGGCGAAATCAGTGGAGAAAGCAGGAGACGTACAGAAACAGATGGAGGAAACTCTGCAGTTAATTGATGAACATAAAGGTAAAAGATTGAAGATCAATAAACCATATATATCAATAAAGCATGTATATTGTATTTATTACTGTTACTGTATATCAGAGTGTATTTAAAATGTATTAATAGAAATTTGTTTGCAACCAGAACAAAGTAATGAACATATTTAAAGTTTATCTTTTGTTCAAATCTTTGTAAAGAAATTGGTCATTTATGCATTGAACTATAATCTTTGCCTCAAGAATATTATATTTGACATTAAATTTAATTCCATTTTTAATTCTATTTTACGATATTCTAACATTTTACTTTTGATATATCTATTAATGAAAGTAAAAAATGAAGTTTAATTTATATATTGCCCAATATATAATACTATTACCATGTGGTACTTTCAGACAAGATCAGCAACAAAGCTGTACTGAACATGTTGAGAGGAAAGACGTTGAACGTTACCGCAGATTTTAGTCAAGAGGCTCTGGATTATCTGTCAAAGGCAGTGAAGCGTGACCCTAAACTAGTCGAAGCCTGGAACCATCTCGGAGAATGCTACTGGAAAAGTGGCAATATACCATCTGCCAAGAACTGCTTTACGGGCGCTTTGAATTATGTAAGAGATCATTTATAAATTAAAAAACATTGACGACATACTTGGATAGGTAAAATTGTAATTTCACTAATCAAAAAAAATTTTTTGACTGTGTTTATCTGAATTATTTTTTTTATAATTTGTTATTTTATTTTTTCTTATAAATTTAATGGTTTTGTTTTTTAAATAAAGCAAAAGAACAAGGTATCCTTGCGGAACTTGTCGATGGTGCTGCGCCAGTTGAGCGGACCCCCAGCGGAGAAAGTGAGCCTGATAGAGGAGAGCGTAGAGAAGGCGAAGGAGGCCATACAGTTGGATATCAAGGATGGGACCTCTTGGTGTGAGTAGAGATACAGATAACTTTATCTATTAGATAAATAGATTTATTACTCACCCGTTGAAGATATCGCAGTTTAATAAATCTACCGTGTTATTACACTTAGTGTAATAACATCGCGTGTTGCCGAATATCGTGACGTCATAATGGCAAAAATATGACGTCACAATGTCAGCACCGAGGTCGCAATGGATTGTGTCCCATTTATCGACGAGTTTGTGGGATTAAGTGGCATTTAAATCAGTGAGTAATAAATAAAATACTAAACTCGTTTCCGTTTAATGACATATTTATGAAACTCATGAGATGGTATTTGTATCACTTTCGCTCGTTAAATACAAACCACTCACTCGTTTCATAATATGTTATTAAACGGAACGTCGTTTAGTATTCTCTTTAATACAATAACTGTTATTGATATATTATATTGAGTAGAGATAGAGATTACTTTATCTAATAGATAAATACAATGGTTGTTATTAATTTGAACACTTAACTGAGTTATGTACAACGATGGACTTAATACTTGACACCAATGATAGAATGACCAATGTGGAAGTATTTTATTTAGTACATTTTATTTAGAGAATATTTGAATTTGTTGTAAACCTGCTTATGCAATAAGGAGTTTTTTGTTCCTGACTTAGTAATTGTCAGGAATATAATTGAATCAACCCTTTTACTTTGGGTACAAGAATATTCTAGTGTCAACTAAATCACTAAAATGATGTACACATTTAATGTAATGGGATAAGATAGCCTTCCTAAATCAAGTAAATTTGCCCTTCAGAATAATTTGTCATTAACTATAACTATTTCAGCAACTTAAACGTAAAATAAACATTAACAGAACAGTTAAGGTCACATTAGGCACTCACAATATCTCAGGCACTCATAATATCTCAGGCACTCAAAATATTTTGCCAAAAGGAGTTCATTCAATAAATCAATCAGTCACGATATGTCTTAACATTAAATTGATTGTACCAGATAACATTTTATCCTTTAAAGGGGCAGTAGCACGTTTTTTGCTAAATTTATTTTTTTAAATTTCCTATTTGTAATGATAGTTTGTGCCATTTAAATGTACTATAGAGGGTAAACATCCTATATCACAAACCAATTATCCGTAGTAGTGATAACAGTGTTGCCTATAAAGCAAAAATTTTATTATTTCGAATGACAAAAATGATCCCCATGGCTTTACTGAGCCACGTACACTCATTATTAACTTGATTTTCTTAAGAGAGAAGGGTGTTTTACGATTGGTGAAATTAAATACATTTCATCGACTTATTTGAGAAAGAAAAACGTGCTACTGCCCCTTTAATAGATCAAATGTTTCTGTTGAACAAAGAAAAACAAGGTTTCTGGATGACACATTTTTTATACTGTGGAAAGAAACACCTTTTCAGATAAGTTTACTCCTTCATCAGGCAGATAGATGAAAATATCAGGAGGATGCATATGTACACATCAATACAAAGCTAGAAAATCGTGTTTAGCGGAAACATCAGAACTCAGGAATCTCAAATTTGTTTCAGTGATTCTCGGCAATGCCTACCTGTCTCTCTTCTTCACGGCCGGTCAGAATCCCAAAATACTCAAACAGTGCATGAGTGCATATTCACAAGCAGTAAGTATGGATACTGTGAAATATTTTTTGAGAGAGAACCACTTAAAATGCTCATAGCATTTTATGAAAAAAGGTCTTATAGACAACCCACAACCTGGTTGCTTTGGCTGAAGGCTGGTAACAGTGTGAGATTTTTGTTAAATACTAGAACTGATAAAATCTTATTTATGAGCCAGGCACTTTTGAAGATTATTTCATTCACTGATCAAAGTCGTGTAATTGAATATATCTGCAAAATTTGGCAAATTAAATTCTGCTCTTATGACATTGGATGAATCGCTGTTGTATGAAGCGAGCGACTGTTGATTTCTGTGCCCCGTTATTTTCATGATTTCACGCGATTCTACGCCAGCATGTGACAACGTCCGCGGAGCAATGTGAATCGGTCGCAAATATTTAGAGGTGATTATCGGTAAAATAATTACTCCAAAATTGATACGAGGAACCAATCAGAAATCAGTATTTTCATTCTAAATATAGTGTCATGTTAGAATAGTATATTGATGTTTACAATTGACAATTAACTGTTATGATTTTTTTCGAGATGATTGTTCCTTATATCCGCTCCATTGTACTGCATAAACTATGAGACTCAAAGTATAATTTCTTTCTGTGTTTCAGGAACGAGATCCAATAGCACAAGGAAACCCAGATCTGCACTATAACCGAGCTGTGGTGAGATTTCCAAATGCTTTGATAACATGGACAACACAGCTGACGTAATGTCAGAATGTTGATTAGTCAGAATGCTATGATCTCATTGCTTAAGAAGTCTAATGATCAATTTCGTGTCAAATTTTACTAAATTCTAACTAAACTAAACTAGATTACTGGAGAAATAAAAGAATGGATATTTCAACCAGTAATCTTGAGTCCCTGTGGTATGAACGTGTGGAGCTCAAAAAGCCACTTAAGCTCTAGCGATCTGCATGGTGGTCTGATGAGTCCACTCCTGGATGAAACTAGATACCAACACTAGTCCACTAGCCCCTCCTCGCCTATCCAGGTTCCTCCTTCATCTTGATCGATAAACTAAATTACTGTTGATGCATTTATTTATCATCCAAAAACTCCCACAGAAGATATCGCTTGTGTAAGAACGTGCTAAGTGCAACTGTCAAATCGTCATAATCCTTTTACATAATCATTTAATGACATCACAAGCCTTTGACACAATTGAGAATACTGCTGCAAGGCTTTGACATCATAATGCTGATGTCATCACAATGCTATGACCTCAATGAAATCACTGCGGAAGAAACAAAATGGCAGTTTTTTGTTTCAGATATGTTCATTCTTTTGCTAATAATTGTTCAAGAATGATTTTGAACCATAAATAAAATCTCACCTTGTCTCCTCTAATATATTGGATGTAAGATTCTCTATCATCCAAAACTGTGTTCCACAGGAGATATCACTTGCGTGATATCAAGCAATATCTTTTAGGAGATAATGATTTTGCACAATGTTTCATCACTGTCAACCATTTGACATCACAATGCTTTTACATCATCTGGTAATGACTCAAAACCTAATGACATCATAAACATGACATCACCACACAGGAAGTCTAATGGCAGTCCTGTGTTCAGAGATTTACATTGTTCATTGAAAGTAATGAAGAATTATTTTGGATAATAAATAGAATTTCATGTCTTCCTTCCAATATCAAATATATCAACACTCTTTGATAAAAGTAAAATATCCTTGGCAAGCCTTGGATATTTACAACTTTATTGATATCTATTACACCATTGTTTTGTTTGCTATATAAATGTATCACATTTTGTTATTTCCTTACATTCCACCTGATGAAGGAGGGAGTATATACTCCGAAACATCATGTGTTTTCACATTAAAGAAGTTGTTATCCAGAAAATCTTCCTGTTCTTAAGAAGTGTTGATATATTTGACATCAAGAGTCACTTATGCGAGATACTCTTGTGTATTTAGTATATATATATATATATTACGTTTCAGTCGTACAAGTACCAGGAGGACTACCAGCAGGCCCTGCAGGGATTCTCTCAGGCCGACCTGCTGGATCCTGCATGGAAGGAACCTGCGGAGAAGGAAACTCAGCTACTGCAGTATCTCCACACCGTCACAGACATGATCAAAACTAAGGTGAGATTGTCTTCCTTGTCGTGATGTAAGAGTCATTTTAATACACCTTCAGATTTACTATAAGATTGGTTGATAAGGGATATAAGCAGGTGGGTCAATCAAATGCAGAATACATGAGATTAAAAAAGAATATCGTCTCTCAAGCAGTTTTGGCTACTGACCACTGAAGTAAGCTGATCTCTTTGCACAGAGAGCATGATGTTTACATCTTTTCCTTATGGACTCAACTCATCCTTCGATTTTTATTTCCCCTGAGTATTTCATTGCTTTTTAAACAAACAATAACCTCTCCTTATACAGGGTAAAATGAAAACCAAAAAGGTTGAAACACTGATACAGTCGTTAAACGAGGACCGGGACCTGGGCCCGTACAAGGGAGGGACCTACACCAGCACGAAGGGGAAAACTGTCGCCCTGCGGAAAGTTGCCCTTGCTAACCTACAGCCGGAGATCAACCACGAGAAACTGGTGCTGGGCAAGGTGGTTTGTACCATCACTTCAGAGGAAGCTCTGCCTTTGTGAGTTGTTAAAAATCCCTGTAGTTATTGTTAGATTTTTCAAACCAAGACCAATTTTTTTTTTAGTGCAGTTTTCAAGTCATTCTTTTTAGAAGGATTAATTTATACAGGGATGGCAATGGAGGTTTTGGAAAACAGCTGAAATGCATGAACTAAGGTTCTAGGGTGGTAACCTGTGAATAAAACTACATTTAGGACCAACCCAAAATGGCTGAAAATTGCCGTTCCTGTATATAGCAATTTAATATTCTTCATCCACAATTATATGAATTAAGTAGTTTATACTGAGCTTGATGCATAAAAAAGTAGGTTAATCGTGCAACAATTCCAAAGCTGATCATATATCTGAGGAAAAAGTATTATATGTAGAGGATGTGTTTCCTTTTTCCAGCACATTCTGTATGGTAGACGAAAATCAGACCTGTATCTCTGTGAATGTGTACAACATCGCTCAAGGTTCTGGCGTCAAGATCGGAGACTCTGTGGCAATACCAGACCCCTACGTGCAAGCGGTTCAAGTCAACCATAAAGACAATGTAAGTTTCAGTTTTAACATCTCACTCGACTGCATGAAGGGGCAATACTCGACCCTCTAATGTCTAATTCCAGGATGCTAGTCTCTGGCCAAAGTAGAATAATGCCAATTTTAGTTCTTTAGGCCTGGCATGGCGTCCGTCAAGTTTTCATTTTTTCCAGAACCAGTGACTCTACAGACTGTAGGGCCAATAGGGATTCTAAATTGTAGATTTGGTGACCTTGTGACCCCAAATAGGGTCGCAACTGTAAAAACCTATTTTCATCTTCTTCTCCATTACATTAAGTTCTTGAAATGTGTTGTACCACTGCATTGCTTTTACCCTCTCCCAATGCGACATATTTCGAGCCAATACACATTAAAAGTTTCAAGAGTAGTATATATTAGTAATCAGCAGATTTACTATAGCATTGATATTTTGATTGCTTATTTGTACAGGTGTTTAAGTTTTCGAGTATTCGTGTGGATCTGCCGGTGATGTTGGTCGTGAATGGGAAGAAACTGGGTCTGGAGAAACAAGCAATGTCTGTGCTGGCAGTCAGCGCCGTGTCTGAGTGAAGTCTGTGATCTTTATTTATATATTAAATATATTTTTACAAATAAAAAGTTTTGTTTGATCTTTTGACCTGAGAAATACACACACCTTGATTAGGACTGGGGAACTCCCCAGCAAAACATGGAACCACAGGCTATGTGTGTAGTTATTTCAAGTCTTCATGGACAGTGGGGTTTGAAAAAAGCAGCTACTCATTATTTGACAGCCTTCAATGTGTAAAACACTGATTTGATCAAAGGGTTAACAAGCAATATGGTTGTGGACATTTTAAGCCGTCTTCTGAAACTTCAGCAATTGGGTGGCTGGCACTTTTTCAAACAGTGACCACACTGTGATGACCACGGTTGTCCTTGATGGTTAGCCCAGATTGTACATGGATGATGGAGATTGTACATGGATGATTGAGATCGTTTGTGATATGAAGTTGCCAGGCAACCGTTACCAATATGGTGAACCTGAACAGTGTTGGCTCAGTTACTGCATCACTATGGTATAAATCTTTTTCGTTTTTGAAATATCCATCAACTTTACTCACTGTAGTATAGACAACAGGCATCACCTCTAATAATTTATACTCCAATTATTTTATTGGTCTCTTCAACATGACACAAGGAGAAATTTCATCAATTTCAGTAGGAATTGGTTAATCTTTAATAATTTATTTTCAAGTGAAAATGCTATTTAACAAGTACTTGTCCTTTGATAGAAACAACATGTCTTTGTAGGATTATCCAGTGGTTCCTATATCCGACATTTATGTAGTTATCTACCCACATAGATATTTGAATTTTTCACACACTCTAACAACCACACATTCATATATTACACATTCTTTACATCAGGCTAAATTTTCAAATACCAACAGCGTTTGGTCAATAAAATTCAATATATTTTCAGTTGATTCAAATTGAATTGTCATCAGTTTTCATACTCTGAAGTTTTTGACCACGAAATGACTTCCAATCACTTCTTTCAGTCCATGTGACTTCCTAAATACAGATGATGTAGCACTACACATAAATAATTTCATGTCAGTCCTATTTCTCAGCACTGACAAGTTTCGGTCAATTTGAGGGGTAAAACGTCATCACTTATTTCATCACCAGCCTCATGACTTTGGTTTAGCACTGATTGGGTTCTTAATGTTCGTCACTTTAGAAGGGTTAATTGTCTTCACTTTGGTTGGATCATACGCATAAGTCTTCTGTATGGGTCCCTCTCCGGCCTTCTTGAACCTTAGTGCATCCAGTTTCTGTCTCTCTTCCATCTGGTTAGCCATCTTTGCATTGTTCCATGCTGAAAGGGGAGATAACTCATCAGTGCATTGATTTGTTTGAGTGAGATGATTATTCCAACATTTTATTTATTTTCAATGAACAACACATTTCTACAAAATGGATTTAAGAATTGATTTAAATAGGTTCGGAAAGACATTGATTTTAACTTAACCTTTTCAGACAAGACAACTTGCACAAAAATCACTTTTACCTTAAGTTTTAAAACACAAAACTGATATGTAATTACAAAACTGTATCAAATTATTATCACTTTAGCATTCTCTATTGTAATAATTATTATATTCACAATAGTTTTAATGCCCTAATTCAGCCAAAAACAATATGTTTCCATTTACCATACTTCATAACCCACATGTTTACATATACAATTATTTACCACTGCAAATTTAAATTAAAAGTCAATTAGATTTCCAAAGTGACAATGTGGTTGTTTGGACAATGAACACAGTACTTACACTCCTTGAAGCCCTGAACAAACTTCTTCTTCTTGGGAAGAGCAGATTGTTCGTGTTTGACAAGAGATTCTATCTTGAAGAAGGTTCTAACTGCAGGAATCTTAAGGAAGAGCACTTGTACAAGAGAGAATGTGTTGGAGGTGAACCAGTAGCACAACATCGCCTGTTTAACAAAATAAATATTTGGATAATAATTTGGTTATTTAAGACAAAACTTAATGTGACATTTACGCAACATAGGTGTTCAGGGCAAACAAAATTATACTTGGAGATCAATTATTAGATTTCATCAGTGAAAATAAAGGTGAGGTGAGGTGATTAACACCACTTTACAAGAGTTTTTCACTTGTATCTGGATGGAGAGTATTATTGCAGGGAGAAAACCTGCAACACCATTGAGGCTTTGCATTGCAGTGAAACCTTTGAGCATTGACTGGACATGGAGCATTGCACACAAACCATGTGAACAATTTACTTATCCACTTTAACCCATCACCTGCCGACTGCCAGTCCCATAATATTGCGGAATAGTCTATCTTAACCATCTCTAAAATTCTCGTAATATTCAGTTGTGATTAAGTAAATTGACCATTTAGAATTAATTCAAATTTTATCAATGAATTGACAAGCAATACAAAGAAGGTTTAAGTATGAATAAAGAAATCTCACAGCGGGGAAGTTGGAGATGAGGGGGAACATGATGATGGGCATTCCTCTCATCACCCACTTCATGTTGTGACTCATCGTACCAGCCTTCACACCATCCACACCCAGCTGAAACAAGAGCACATCACATGACTATTGTTCAGTTCATGACACAACAACTACATTCAGTTGATGTATCTGCGCAACTTGTGAAAATATAAAACTTTCTACCTCACGAGATGAGATAAACATGGTACTAGCAAAGAATTGACAGATATTCTATTTATTACATCATGTCATCCTTGTAATTACACCACAACAGGGTCGTTTTCATGTTGAACGTCAACTAGGAACACCGTAACTTACGTAGCCACAGTTACAGTGTGACGAGCGACGAAATAAAAGAATTTGTTATGAGATATCTTCACTGTAGCTTGATACAACAGTTTATTACACTGATAAATCCTGGTATTTCATTGCTCGTCACATAATAAATTCATATCACATTGGAGGACAATTTTATACTATGCTGGACAAAATAAGTTTAATTTGTATGCCTGATATTTTATCAGAGTGTCAATGATTAAATAGACCATTACTCAGAATTTCAAAATTTGAAAATATTCCTATTTTTGTCCAGTGTATTTGGGAACTTTGATACCTGATCAGTAATCTACATCAAGCTGAAAAAGCAAGTAACTTGAAATGTATCAAGGATAGAGATTCAACATAGTGTTTGAATTAAAGCCCGGGATACGAAGTGGTTAAAGAAAATGGGAACCAGAACCTAGGTTTCCAAAGCTCCGTCAACACTAAGATAATACTAGATGAGTGTTTGCGGGACACCGCAAAAGCAGAGCAGCTCCGAAACTTTGGGTCTCGCCTTTCCCTGTTCCGCCTTCTCCTCAGCATAAATAAAATGGGAATTTTTTTGGACAAAAATTTGTTTATTATTCAAGTTATTCTAACAAGTTGAATCATCACCGGGGTCACTTTTCACAAACTTGTTCTTAAAACCTATTTCTGATTGCAAAATTGGATCAAAGGATTAACATGGCCTTAACCAATATCTCATGACCTTGACCTTTGACCTTCAAGGTCACACCATCAATGATTACTTTTTATTGTGTATAACAATCATGCAATGACTCAAAGTGTTCATTGTTAACATAAGGCATATTCACAATAGCATGCTTAAGTTGTGACCTTGCTGTGATCTTGACCTTTGACAGATTTTAGCGAAAACGTTTTCAGATCTTGGTCTTTCTCCATAGTTGATATATACCAAATAAGAGCCTGACAGCACAAAAATGTTTGAAGTTATCATGTCTACAAGGATTATTGTAGTGATTTGAGAACTCATGACCTTGACCTTTGACCTTGAATGTGAACATGTCAAAATCATTCACCAGATTTATAAGAAAGAAGCTATGTATATGAGATGTTAATACCTTCTTGCAAAAAAAGTTATTTACAGATTTCAGAACTTGTAACCATGACCATATCTCATGACCTTGACCGTTGATCTTCAAGGTCACACAGTCAATGATCAATTTTTAATCGTATATAACAATCATGTAATGATTCAAAGTGTTAATAGTTAAAATAAGGAATGTTTGCAACTGCATGCTTAAGTTGTGACCTCGCTGTGACCTTGACCTTGGACAGATTTTAGCGAAAACCTTTTCAAATCTCAGTCTTTCTCCATAGTTGATATATACCAAGTAAGGGCCTGATAGCACAGAAGTTGTTGAAGTTATCATGTTTACAAGGATTTTTGTAGTGATTTCAGAACTCATGACCTAGACCTTTGACCTTGAATGTGAGCATGTCAAAATAATTCCCCAGGTGTACAAGAAAGAGGCTATATATATGAGGTTTTGATACCTTCATGGAAACAAGTGTCATCAGAAGATGAAATATCCCACCGGTTCCACAAAATTTGTAAAACACATCTTTTACAGATACTTGTGTATCTACTACCGTACTTCAGTTAGTGGGTATTACAGAGTTTCAGGAATGTTAAGGGTTTTAGACTTCTGCTCCAGAAGCAGTCAAAATCAACAACAACCAACATCCCTCTCATGTTTCTATGGAAACAGAAAAAAATAAATTTTTCAGAAAAAATCTGATAATATCAAAAGGCACCACTTCAGTCAATGGGTAATACACATGCAAAGTTTCAGGAAGATATGATGAACGGGTTTGGAGCTGTGCTCCGGAAACGAACCTGTCTCTGAACAAAGTCCAACTTCAACATGTTTCTATGGAAACGAAAAAAAATAAAATTTTCAGAAATCTGAAAATATCAAAAGGCACCACTTCAGTTAGTGGGTAATACACATGCAAAGTTTCAGGAAGATATGATGAACGGTTTTGGAGCTGTGCTCCGGAAACGAACCTGTCTCTGAACAAAGTCCAACTTCAACATGTTTCTATGGAAACGAAAAAAAATTAAATTTTCAGAAATCTGAAAATATCAAAAGGCACCACTTCAGTTGGTGGGTTATACACATGCAAAGTTTCAGAAAGATATCATGAATGGTTTTCGAGTTCTGCTCCGGAAATGAAATGATTACGGACGGACGGACGGGGCGATGACCTTGATCTCGTGACCTTGACCTTTAAAACTCAAGGTCACACAATCAGTGATCACTTTTCATTGTGTATCACAATCATGTAATGATTCAAAGTGTTAATAGTTGAAATAAGACATTTTTGCAAAAGCATCATTAAGTTGTGACCTCACTATGACCTTGACCTTTGACGGATGTTAGCGAAAACCTTTTCAAATCTTGGCCTTTCTCCATAGTTGATATACACCAAAGAAGAGCCTGATAGCACAAACATTTTTCAAGTTATCGTGTTTACAAGGATTTTTTTAGCGATTTCAGAACTCGTGACCTTGACCTTTGACCTTGAATGTGAACATGTCAAAAAAATTCCTCAGTGGTATAAGTAAGAAGTTATGTATATGAGTTCTCAAAACCTAATAGGAAAAAAGTTATAGCAAATACAAAACGCGCCGGCAGCGGCGGCGATGGAAACTGCACAAAAACTGATAGCAGCTCCGACTTAGTCGGAGCTGCTAATTAAGTATCATACTCAAACACTGGCTTAAAATTATCTTAGTGCTAAGACTGATTTGAAACTCAAGACCCATGACATCTATTTGAGCAAAACAGATAAAGTTGCTGATGAAGCAATATCCTGACCTCGATTGTGAGCAGAAAGGTAGCCATGGTGAGTATAGGCATGCCGTAGAGAGCATCGGGAACGGTGAGGTCGGTGAACCAGAACAGTCCTCCTGCCTTCATACTCTCCACAGGCAGGTTGGCCATCTGACGCAGCCCCACAAACACAGATATGAACACTGGCATCTGGGGGAGAGGAATGGTTTCAAATTATATTCATCAGTGAGAGAAACTGTACATGTACAAATTTCTTGTGGATCTATTCGTTATTATTATTGTTCATTATTATTTATTTAGGAAATGTATTTCGCTCAATAAAACATGATACTACTCAGTGATCACTGCCTTGTTCACACACCTAAAATTAACTTAAATTTCACTATCCATATAAATATATCTGCAATTGTGCAGAAAAAGTGGCATATGACAAACTATCACATTGTGAAGATGTTTAAACAATAGAAATAGTCAGCATAGCTCATTCAGACCACCATTTCCACATGAGTGCAGGGAGCTAGATACAGATATTGTACTAACTTACATTTCCATCAACACTACAACAATTTCAGATATAGGCTTAACCCACTAAAGCACATCTAAAATATCATAAAGTTAACATCTATGGAGAGATATGCTTCGGAGAAAATGATTTCCACGGAGTCCCTGTGAGTGTTAAAATTATCCTCAATTGTTAATATGTAATTCTTACCAAAATAAAGTGACAGAAAAGGCAGAATCTTCAACAACCTACCTGAGCAAGAGGCACGAGAAAGTTCTTGAAAGGTTTGATCTGGTTTTTCTGCATGAATCCCATCAACTCCTGCCCTGCTCTTGCAGCTTAACATAGAACAAATCAAACTGTAACATGAAACTTGAAAATGTCAACTAATAGCTTAAAACAAGCTTTTTCTCACTGCAGTATCATACGTATCAGGGAATGAACAGAATAAACAGATCTCAGTTAGATGCATCAGAACCCTACTGGCTTCAAGACGCTTGGATGTTACACATTTCTAGTTTAAACATCATGTTGCATGTTTTTAAGGGGATAGTTTTTCTATCTAGTTCCAGTCTGACTTTTATGAGGTGAGGTGAGTTGGGGGTTAACGCCGCTTTCAAGAGTATTTCACTTATATCACGGCTGCTAGTATAATGGCAGGGAGAAAGCCCACAACGCCATGTGGCTATGCTCTGCGGTGGTACTACTCTGAAATTCAGTGTAGCATTGCACTCAAACCTTACTGCGTGTAGGACAGTTCTCTACTGCAGACAAAGTTGCCGTGCCCCTGGTGGGATTCGAACCCAGGACCTCTTGATCCTAAGCCGAACGCGCTAACCATTGCGCTATTCCGCCTCCGACTTTTATGAGGCTATTTCCATGAAGAATTTTCCACATTGATATTTCTAGGAATGGCTCAACATATTTACCAGCCAGCTGATCACCACTAGAGCGCGCCTCTGTGAAGCGTTCCTGCAGCCTCTGCATAGTCGGCATGTGGTTGTGCATGTGGGCCGCGTTACGTTGAGACTTGATCACCAGCGGAAACATCAACAGCCTGACGCATATCGTACCTGAAATGATTTTTATCAATTGAAAACTGCAATACCTGAAAAAAGTTGAGGAAATTTTGTACACTTAAAATGATCTGAAAGTGATCATATTCAAATAATAATACGCAGGTTTTACGTACCAGCGACTATGGCTCCCCACCAGGGTAGATCAAGACCACAATGCATGAGATCCAACCCCTGCTGTACAATACCGTTGGGAGTCCAACCTCCCAGACCAACGCTCTGGAGTGATGGCTCCCCCAGCGCATTCAGAGACTGGGTGATGTCTGGGATCTCGGGGAGGGGCGGGGGCTCTGGGATATAATCTGTGGGGGGCGGAGCCCCTGCCTGAAATTGGAATAATTCAGAGGATGATCACCAAATAACGAAAGGAACAAATTTTATCTCAGATAACAAGATTTGGGTCTCATTAGGGAAAAATATTAAATAATTAGAAATTTCTGTTAATAAATGAAAAGAGGGAAATTCAGAAACATGACCAAAAGAATTTTAGCTGCACAAATATTTGGTCGGTCAGACTACAACACATTTTTCTTTTGGCCCAACTTAATTTGTCCAGGTACTCTTTACCTAATTGTATAACAGAAGATGTACTTTTGCAATATCTAGGTTTTCAAGGAGGCAAAACAACTAATTCAAATGTTGGAGAATATCTAAAGACATTATACTTTACACTATCAATCACCCATTTTAACTGAAAAAAATAGAGCCATGGGCTCTGTAGCTCATCAGAATATTAATGATTTTTTATCTAAGGTTGAATATCTAAGTTATCTCAAGTAATACATTGTTAACAAGCAAAATAATATTGGTTTTAGATCATGACCCCTGTGACCCACATTTGGAGTCACAGGGTCACCAATCCTACAATTAAGAATCACCTTTGACCAAAGAATCTCTACACAACAATTCACCTTTCTAGAGCTTTACATATAAACTGGAGAAGAAGATGAAAATAGGTTTTTGGGTCATGACCCGTGACCAAGATTGGGGTCACAGGGTCACAAAATCTACAATTTAGAATCCCCATTGGCCAAGGAGTCTGCACACAACTTTTCAGCTCTCAAGACCTTTTGGAACTGGAGAAGAAGATGAAAATAGGTTTTTAAGGATGTGACCCCAGTGACCCAATTTGGGGTCATGGGGTCACGAAATCTACAATTTAGAATCCCCATTGGCCAAGGAGTCTGCACACAACTTTTCAGCTCTCTAGACCTTTTGGAACTGGAGAAGAAGATGAAAATAGGTTTTTAAGGATGTGACCCCTGTGACCCCATTTGGGGTCATGGGGTCACGAAATCTACAATTTAGAATCCCCATTGGCCAAGGAGTCTGCACACAACTTTTCAGCTCTCTAGACCTTTTGGAACTGGAGAAGAAGATGAAAATAGGTTTTTAAGGATGTGACCCCTGTGACCCCATTTGGGGTCATGGGGTCACGAAATCTACAATTTAGAATCCCCATTGGCCAAGGAGTCTGCACACAACTTTTCAGCTCTCTAGACCTTTTGGAACTGGAGAAGAAGATGAAAATAGGTTTTTAAGGATGTGACCCCTGTGACCCCATTTGGGGTCATGGGGTCACGAAATCTACAATTTAGAATCCCCATTGGCCAAGGAGTCTGCATACAACTTTCCAGCTCTCTAGACCTTTTGGAACTGGAGAAGAAGATGAAAATAGGTTTTTAAGGATGTGACCCCTGTGACCCCATTTGGGGTCATGGGGTCACGAAATCTACAATTTAGAATCCCCATTGGCCAAGGAGTCTGCACACAACTGTTCAGCTCTCTAGACCTTTTGGAACTGGAGAAGAAGATGAAAATAGGTTTTTAAGGATGTGACCCCTGTGACCCCATTTGGGGTCATGGGGTCACGAAATCTACAATTTAGAATCCCCATTGGCCAAGGAGTCTGCATACAACTTTCCAGCTCTCTCGACCTTTTGGAACTGGAGAAGAAGATGAAAATAGGTTTTTAAGGATGTGACCCCTGTGACCCCATTTGGGGTCACGGGGTCACGAAATCTACAATTTAGAATCCCCATTGGCCAAGGAGTCTGCACACAACTTTTCAGCTCTCTAGACCTTTTGGAACTGGAGAAGAAGATGAAAATAGGTTTTTAAGGATGTGACCCCTGTGACCCCATTTGGGGTCATGGGGTCACGAAATCTACAATTTAGAATCCCCATTGGCCAAGGAGTCTGCACATAAAATTTCAGCTCTGTGGAGTCATTGGTTCTGGAGAAGAAGTTGAAAAAGCGAAAAGTTTACGGATGGACGGACGGACGGATGGACGGACGCCGGACACCATGCCATGCCATAAGCCCATCGGGCCTTTCAGGCCTGATGAGCTAATAATGGTAACATGGTACTTGTAAACCATGCACTGTTTATAAACAGTACTTCGTGGACTTACAGATACATCTTGTGTACTGCTCTTATTTCGCAAAAATGTGACACTGCAGACCACAAGGTGTTTTTCTAAAAGATTTCTTCTTGCTAGAGACTCTCTGATGTTTGCTGATCTAACTGATGGGAGAATCTTCCTTGTCCTCACACATGAGTGAAGATTTTTGCTCTGAAAATAGATAAATGCTTTTTTGGACAATAGTAAAAAGAGGTGTTTCAAGAATAAATAACATTTTGTGAGGATTTTATTTATATCATAGCAGATGCAGCATGCATGATGGTGAAAAATGAAAATATTGGCCAGAACAAGCGAACGATGGTACTATTTCTACATCATGGACATACTAATTCCTGTTTTTTTTTACAATAACATAATCTTGAATTCAAAGCCCTTTTAATCGTGATAAGCAGTTCAAATTTTTTTGGGCAGATAATTTCCATAAAACTGTAATTTTCAAAATGAATTCAATTTAGTAATTTTTTGTTGAAGATTACAGTACCCAATCCATGTTGTTTTAAAAGGATAGTGACAGAAACAAGTTAAGTGATTCAATGATATATATCTTGTTTTAATTGCATACTCTCCACCTTGTGACTATTTTAATTAATCAGTATCCGAAGAGCAGTGACCACTGAAAATTAATGGCAATGAAATATCAAAACTATCGTAACATTGAGTGATTGGTTTTAGGACGCTTAAAGGGATGGTTCTGTCGCCATATTGGAATTTTTGCATTGCGTGAAATGAAAACACGATATATTGTACCTAATTTTATAACTTTTTAATCACTAAAGACATACACTGATAGAGTATTCATACAGTAACACATACCATGTAATAAAACTAATAAACAATATGCTGTTATGCTGTAGCAAACTTTCCCCCACTCTTAGCGCCGATGAATGGCTTCAGTTCTCATTGTTTGTATTTTTCAACAAAGGTGTGCTTGTGTTTATCAAGTTGCGAAATATAAAGTCATCTAAAGATTACCTCCATTAGTATCTTTCAATTTGACTGTGTTTTAATCATGTATTAATAATAATTAATCATGTATTAATATTTATGTGTTAACAGGGACATCCCCTTGAATTTCGTTTCCACAAAAAATACCCCGATAAAACCCTACTTTTAAAGGGAAAGTTCTATCATCGATCTATCTGCAGCATCCGCCATATTGGATTCTTGGCATTACGTGAAATGAAAACACGCTATATTGAACCTAATTTTACACTTTCTAAAAAATAAAACATATACAATGATAGAAAATTCACATAGTAACAGAGGTGAGGTGAGGTGAGTTGGTGTTTAACGCCACTTTCAAGAGTATTTCACTTATATCGCGGCTGCTAGTATTATGGCAGGGAGAAAGCCTGCAATGCCATGTGGCTATGCGTTAAGGTGAAACCTGCGAGCAGCAGCTGGAACTAGCGAACCATGGGTGGTACTACGTGTAGCATTGCACCCAAACCTTACTGCGTGTAGAACAGTTCTCTACTGCAGACAAGTTGCCGTGCCCCTGGCGGGATTCGAACCCCGGACCTCTTGATCCGAAGCCGAACGCGCTAACCACTGCGCTATCCCGCCCCCATAGTAACAGAAAACACATAATAAAACTAATAAATAATATGCTGTTAGACCGTAGCGAAATTTTCCCCTCCTCGCAGCGCCGATGAATGGCTTCAGTTCTCATCGTTTATCATGTATTAATAACATATATGTGTAAACAGGAATATCCTCTCGAATTTCATTTCCACAAAAAATATCCCAAATAATATCTTAAATAAATTGGAGACAAGTGACAGCAGTCAGCAAGTGAATGCCATTTTCGGACATCTGTTTGGCCGATACCAAAAAGGGATATCACAAGGTATTTATGGAAGTTCTGTGACCCAGAATATTACAATAACGCAAAGACAACGTTGAAATTTTGTAGGCAGGCGGGAAGACTTGTTCAAGTTATAAAGTTATTGAGTTTTCATAACATACAAATGTATTTCAGGATAGAGATCGATTTTATGGTGAAAAGTGAAGTTTGTACGATACAAATCTTCGGAAGTTTCACGCGAAAGATGTTATTCTGACTGCTAGCGGACACCTCTACTTTTGATTGATGAGGCCACATCGCTTCAAATATCACAAAAAACTACTCTTTTGTGAGCCGTCCAAAAATTAATTCCGCCCGAAAACCAAGTCCTTGGCGATAAATATTTCCTCTACCTCAAAGCTCAAACATGTCAAAAGAAGACTACCAAACACTGAACTCCCATGATAAACATACGAATATTTGAAAGCATCGTGATCGTGAGGAATGACAATTGCTTCAATAGTAAACATGATTGATTTTCAAACAATAACACCCACAGTGAAAACTCTAAATTTCTGACATGGTGTAAATTTGCGGATGTCTTTGGACCAAAGTCGCACATGCCGCAAGCAGGCTGCCATTTTGATACTCTCCATCGAGAGAAGCTTTGGACGTTCCTGTCAAATGAGAAGAAATTCATTGTTATAGCTTTACTGAGCGTTTGAAATTATACATTAGTTATAATTTGGATATATTTATTAAAATAAATTTCGCCTTTATTGTAATAACAAGAAATTTCGATTGAAAGTTTCGCTTTGAGAGTTTCTAAATAAATACTACTAGTATGTAAACATTATGCACAAGAAAATATTTTGAATATAGTATATCTATTTTGATGTAATAGTTATTCACATAATACATGTATATTTCACACAAATGTATGAAGTAAATACTTCAATATTTTATGGGGAAATTTACACCTTCTTCATTGAATTTACTATACATATTTTTATTTATTTATGGAAAACCAAGATTAGCTGTTAGGAAATAAACATGTTGAGGTAAAATGGCGGCGATTGTGCGAATCAAACGACGTCGTGGAGAAGAACCTGTCGAATCCCTCATTTTTTCATGTAAAAGAAGAAGAGAAGATGATGAAAAAGAATCTAGCGACGTGTCTGGTGTTCTTAAGTTTGCGGGAACGGTCTCAGTACAGGTAATCAGGATATTTGTGTAATGTTACAGCGTCAATCAATTTGGCCTTGGGACTTAGACTTAGTTGATATTAGGGATGACAGCGGTTTTTCAACCAAACTAAAAACAAATAAAAATCCGCAAGAAATAAGATATTGGGAATCAGAAAAAAACTTTAGTGAAAAAAAATCCATCCAAAATCTTTGTTTTAATCACGATCGGTCGATTTAAAGTTCAACATTTCGAAAGAGCGAAGACGGGAAGGGAGGCAACTCCTGCAGTGCCACAATTTTCAACACTTTCACACACCTGAAAAACAATATAAATAAATGTTAAATATCCACCAAAGTCATAATTGTTAAAGATGAACATTCAATGAATGATTATAAACCTCTACTAAAACTAATCAATTACTTGTTTGGATACAAATGCACAGTTAAAATTCACTGTGCTCGGCGATTTGAGGACAGTGGTCACGTCTGTGCAAGGATCTAAGTGGCGTCTGCATGAGCTGAGCTGCTGCATGATGACAACTACTTCACACTTAGAGGCCAATATTACACACAACCCTCTGAAGAACAAGACATTTAGAGTTATCTTCCCAATTAGATTTTCCTAACACTTTGGGATGTTTTATTTTTAAGTGGACCTAAAATGAACAATAAGAAAGATGAAACATGTTTATGAAACTGAAGTATTTTGAACCTTCGTTTCAAAATAAAAATATAAAAAGCTTTATTTAGGTGAAAAAATCTAAATGTTGTTTGAATTAAAAAATGTGGAAAAACATTGACATATTATTTCAGAATTGTGTTTGCTTCTTTGTCAAATAAAGTATGCCAGCGCACTGTTCTTAAGCTTCGGTAAGGACTTCCTGTACACCGATGATACAAATAACAAGCCTCCATATACATAGGTCTATATGTTCATATTGGACATTTTGCAAAGTCAATCCCGAATACCCATTTTGAGGACCAACATAATTCCTTTTTTGTTGTTGTTTTTGTTTTTCTTTAAAATAGGAATTGTCATTCATATTTGAAGCAGTTAAACTATTTATTAATGAGAGTAATTTAATCAATTTGTGAAAGGCATTCATGTAATGCGTAAGGTTAGTATAGGCTACAATACGTCCGATTTCCAAAAACCATGGAGCCTGTCCGGTGGTCGGGTAGATGCTGTACTCTCACAATATAACTGACAGTGTAATACTTCGTCATCCTGATATTTTCTGGGTATGGTAGCAAATAAGTCAGGTGATAACGATCAAATAGTTTACCAGCGCGTGTATCTAGACTCCTTACAATGTCATTATGTGTAGGCCTACTGGTTAAAATGCGCCGCCTACAAAAGACGGTGAATGAAGCTTGTTTGCAAAACAAAAGTCCAAATGGCAAAATAAAAATTCCTGGTACTTTTCAACGTTCTGACGCATCATTCTATCTTAATCAGACATTTGGATGAATGGATGTTTTATATTCTACATTATATTAAAAACTTAGTTATGACAATTTCATGAACACTACAACTAGAGCCCGACACAGGACAGTTCGAATTAAAGGCTTTTTCTAGCCTATTCGAAAATACAAATAATTATGAAGGCTTCGCGTCAATATTTGTTTCTGCATATTGTTCACAAATTAACAATACATTAAGATTTGTAATAACATAATTTATATTTATCTAAATGGAACCAATGTGAAAATATCATATTTATTCCAACCTAATTGTGCCAAATCATCCGCCGTTGATTCAATGAAATACGTTCAAGCCTCATGATGTCGCATTGATAAGAAAGATATCTTATAACAGAAACATATTTATTCTGATTTCATGAAGTGAAAACAAGGACAGTGGGCTAAACTTTCTTTTGAAGATCGTTGTCTGTCAACATTGTACAGTTTCTGACGTCATGTTTTCCGACATTATTTTCATGATTATGAAAGAGATTTTTATATACTACTTACTAGTATATCTGAGTGTCCATTTTTTTCTTTAAGTGACTTTCAAGTTAAGAATCGAGGATTGTTCCGACGATAGTTGTGTACTGGAATCAAGGAATTATATGTGATATACGTATTTGCTGGAATGTAAAAGAAGTCGAAGATTCAATTGCCGAACAGGACATGTTCTTCTTATGTTAGACAGTCACACGGTAATGTTTAGCCGAACATTTTTATTGTAACGCCAGATGTCACTGTAATTTAGTCAATTGACCAGCAAAGAGCAGTGGTGATAAATGTGTAGAAAGTAGACAAAACAATAATGTATGTACATCTAAGTATGTATGTTAATTTGTTGCAAGAACTTCAACTTCTAAAATACAGAAAACCGGGCAAGTAGGAGTCCCCCGGATTCAGTGGAATTTGAATTTGATTTCATTTGCCATTCCGACTGTCTGCCGTTTGGTTTTTGGAGTATTCTACATTTAACATGGTTATATTTGGGATAACACTACCTTCAATAGTACAAATTCTTGTACTTTTTCGGGCCGAGTCCCATGCGGGATTCGAACCCACGCCCTCAGAGTTATTCTACATTGTTAATAAACTAAAATATTTGTTCATTTTATTGTTTTGTTTCTTTTAATATTTATTTATTACTCCCAGCAACTACGATGGCGACTTGCAATGGATTAAATATTATACACAAAGCTAACTTCAAGTTTGAAAACCAGAATAATGTTCAAAGTAAATCGTTAACTTTAAAACAACCTAAATAGTTGACCATAAATGGCCCTAAATGCAGTAGTATTTATTATCGCTGACAACTAATAGAGGGGAGAACATCAAAATAAAATGATCAAGTAATTGGCAAGAAATCCTACAGTCAAGGAATAGGTACGGTAAACTGTAAGTCAAATTACTCACATGATGATTTCCAACTGCATGGATCTCTAGGCTGTGTTAACATCAATTCGCACGTGTTCTCGCAGTAAATAAAATCCAATCTGGATTACGTTCTTCACGTGCAGACACTGTCATTTATACCTCTCTGGACGAGTATTGCAGAATACGTCACATCCGCATTTGCAATTGGACAAAATTAAATGGCTATGCAAAAGTATTTATAGTATCTGACATTATGAAAAAAATATGTCTACATACACCAGACCATGGTCTATATGAATCCGGTACTGAAGCTCCAAAAAATGTTTTAAACCAAAAGTTAGGAATTTAATTGTCAATCCCGCACCTGCTCGAAAACCGGAGCGCCTGTCAACAACACACAAAATAATTTTTTGCGCGAAAAGTATTGCTTGTCATCGTGCATCAAACCAACGAACATGGACACAGACTCATTACCTAACGGTAGATATGTTTTCCAGATTTTTATAGCAAAGGAATACTTTTGTATTGAATTTTTAGTATGTTATCCTTCTTTTCCGGAAATTTAACCGGAAGGACCGTTAGTTGATGTTAGTCGTTTAGCGGAAGACACAGGTGATGGACGTCTCAAGTGTCAGTGGATACTTTAGGTGCTTATGATAAAGAGGTAGTGCATATTCATACGTTTTCATGTTTCTTAGATGTTTATTGTGCTTTCTGTGGGAACTGTATCACATGTTATTGTTTTATTTAGATTTAATGGGGGTTTGAGTTTTGTTTACAATTTCGTAGGGCCCGCTCAAAATGGCGCTGCTTTGTGATGATCGTGACGTCACTGTCATCTCTATTGATATGAATGTTGTTCTCTTTGTATTTAACATGTCTTTTAAAAATATAAATGTTTTTGTTAAATTTGCAAACAATTGTAATGTTTTTGTTTTATGTAACGAAAATTCCGCAAAAAAAAGATAGTACAAAATTAACCAGATTGATGTGCGCCCGGTAAAATGCATGTCCAAAATTCTCAGAGACCCCATCCTCATTTTGCTTTTAGATTAAAAAGTTGTCTCAAAGCTTAACATTCCAGGTGAGCCATTTAGCATATCTGACGATCAAATAACTATTCTGATAATTGATTTTATACAGAATAGTACATATAGAATCAAAGGATGCAAAATAGTTGCATTAAGTTAGTGAAATTTGTCCTTTCACGTTATGTAGGGTTAATAACCAATGTTTTTAATTCATTTTCTCTTTACTTCTTTACAGGATACTAATGTATCAAGTCACATAAGAGATGCTATTAAAAAGGAAAAGCTTCAAAAGGAGTACAAAAATCATCATCTATCTTTTGAAAACCGAACAGTGCGTCAAAGACAACGTCAAAAGCGCCAGTCACAGACTAACAGGTACAAAGTGATTGCCAGCAAAAGAGAACCCCATTTGGACAGGCTAGATGCTGTGGAGGATCCAGTAGAAGATGCTGGGAGTACTCAAGATGAGAAAACCCAAAATGGAATCAATGACAAATCTAAGGAAAATGGAGATAATTCAACTTCTCATTCTCAAGCGAGTGCCTCAAATACAGACAATGCTTCAGCGTCAGAAAAAGTTTTCTGTTTATATGATGTAGAACATGAAGATGTGAGAAACATTTCAAATAACAGTGTAAGTCATCAGTTTAGTAATATAGTATAATTTGTTTTGACATACTTAATTGTTATAGAAATCGCCTGATAGAAGTAAAAATTCATAACTTTTTAATTCAGAAAGTTGTGTAATCGTTCAACGTTTAAAGTTGTAGATCTTTTAATAAGGTCATTATGAAGGAAAAACATTCGATGATTTTATTGAGTATTCCATCATGTCACTGACTTGGCAGATTTTGCATTACTCATATTGTTAAATTTAATTATCACAATAAATGTAAGAACTCAGCGTGAAAAGTTACCATCCCGAAAGCATGATTTTGTCAATTTGCATAGTGAAAGTAAATTTAACAAAAAACTCAAAAACATACCAGTCCGACCCCAAAGTTACCCCAATTTTTGGACTGTCGGAAAGGCCATGTTCCGTCCAGTACAGTTCTGTTCAGTTAATGTTTGAGTAATATTAATCTCATAACTGTTGCTTGTGTTGTCAAACTATTTCTCATGAAAATCTCAATCTTTCAGGCATCAGCATCTGAGTACAGTAACATCACCTGTAACAATGAACCAATGG
The DNA here is from genome assembly GCA_936450465.1 of Gibbula magus. Classification (NCBI taxonomy): domain Eukaryota; kingdom Metazoa; phylum Mollusca; class Gastropoda; order Trochida; family Trochidae; genus Gibbula; species Gibbula magus. The sequence continues at coordinate 33,730,641 of OW388299.1, read as the reverse complement.
TTCGTGAGACAGTGCCAGTAAACAATCAATCAAACGGTGACTATGTGTATGATCTCTATTACACCAACAATAGAGAGATTGACTTCAGAGTGTTGGAGGACATGTTGTATGTCGAGGCATTTGGTGCTGACATGGAGTTTGTAGATAGTCGTGCTGGAGAAGATGAGTATTTGGAAGTGTATGATGATGATGACGATAGTAACGATGAAGGAAACTGGCGGAATGACTACCCAGAAGAAGATCCTCACTTCATAGAAAACAACGATGTGGAATATTGCTATGGAGATGGTACGTGTTGTGAAGTATGAGTAATGTTCTTTTAGGCACATACTGTTTCCACTCCAAAACAATGATATTGAAATTTGGATAATATTTCTGTTTGTAATTCGGGTACTTATCGCCGTCATAAAACAGTTACAGTACAATGGAGATTGTAGATATAGGAATACAGTTGCCTTATGAAGATGTCATGTTCTTGTTAAAAAAAAAAGAATTGAGGAATATTTTATTAGTTTATTCATGGCAATTCAACTGCTAAATCTGCTTGACCATTCAGAGTGGCTAATTTACACAAATCACAGCAATTTAACTTAGGGACAATCAGGAATTGGTCCCTGGCTTAAAGGTAAAGTATCCCAGAACATTATTGCATTCGCAGATATTGTATCATTGTCAGTCAGATGAAATTACGATTTTGGAGTACCTATAGGTATATGTGTATCATTGAAGTAAATTAACTTAATTAAACAAGACCAGAGATGATTTGAACATTGCAGATATTGAACACTTTTTAAATATCTTGATTAATCAATAACATAATTAATCATTCAAAATAAATGTTGATTTGCTTTGATGTGTTATCCTTTTCTTCTAGATGATGTTGGTCACCACAGATATGACACGGAAGATCCACTTTCTGCATACATGGCTGCTAGTTGCAACATTCGTAAGTACATAAGGATTTTAAGACATTTCTATGTATTTGATGTTTGTAACTTACAGAACTAAAGAATTATGAATTGTATTTTATGTTTATGATTCTTAGTGATATTTAGTCACCATATTCAAGGTCTAATGCAGAAACTCGAATTGGTTGATTAATGTCTTTGAATGTTAAAATAAAATGTTTCTTTTTCCCCTGCATGTATGTGTGTTTCACCGTCTGAAACAAAAACACCATATGACTTAGAAACTTCAAAGTTGATATGGAAGAGTAAGTACTATACGTTACCCCGTTTTGGAGCTTTAACTCCTAGGTGCAATCGCTTCGGAAATTTTGACCAAAAACGGCATAACTTGAAACCTATATGATATGAAACTTCAAATTTGTATGTGGAAGTGCCAATGTGGTTGTGTTATGTCTTTTAGGGGTTCAAACTCCAGTGTCCATTTTAAAATTATCGTCTTGATTCAATGACATGATTGACTACATTTGTTTGAAAATGAGTGCTGTATAGAAGGCGGTCAAACTACAAGCAGATGTATAAATATGAGCAGTGCTCTCTCTACCTTGTTATACAAGCTGCAGGTCATGTATTTTGTTAAATCAAGTTCATGTTGGTTAACATTTCCTAAACTGAGTCCTGAAATGCAATTCTATTTTCTGATGAAGGATCAACTGAACCAGACTCTCCAGTGGAGGATGATGGAATCTGTCAAGTGATATCAGGTCCGCAGAGATCGTACGAGTCCTACCACAGAGCGATGCTACACGATCTAGGAGACGAGGCAGACGATAGTGATGATGACTTTGATGTCCGATGATTCTGTGATAGGAGACTAAAGTGCAATGTGCTTTTAACCCGCTCTGCAAAGAAAACAATTTACTTTCTGTTGACTATGTATTGTATCATGTACGTGACCTAACCATGAAGTTGCAATGTGATTTTAACCCTCTCTGCAAAGAACGGTTTACTTTCTGTTGTTGATGTATGGTATCATGTACCTGAACTAACTGTGAAAGTTGCAATGTGATTTTAATCCACTTTGAAGAGTACAGTTTAATTTCTGTTGACGATGTATTGAATCATGTACATGAACTTATTATGTAGTTGCAATGTGATTTGAACCCTGTCCAAAAAAACAGTTTATTTTCTGTTGACAATGTGTATGTAATCATGTTCTTGACCTAACTTCTGAAGTGCAATGTGATTTTAAACTTTGAAGAGTACAGTTTAAATTTCTTTTGATGCATCCTGTATTAAAGGATGTAACTTGCCCACTGTTTGAGAATATTCTTAGTACAATTTGGTAACCAGAACCAATCCTGTATAACAAGATGGTCTAAATCTCCACTGATCTCCACTTTCATTTCTGCTTACTGAACAAAATTTTGACAAATCTCTATGGAAGCAGTGGAATCGGGCAGGTTGAGTTATATCATGAATTTTGTTGGAGAAAAACAGCATAGATTTTGTTTTCCTTTGGTGGTTTCTGAAGAAAGTTTACACGTTATGTACATTCTAAATTTGTCGTAAATGTTCTTGATATTTATCTCAGTATTTTATCACTGTAGTTCTTTTTGATCTGAGTATACCATGTTTGATGAAATATTGTTTAATATTGCTGTATCATTGCAAATACTCATTGTTAATGCTGCTGAAATTTTCATGAGATGCCAATCTTCTGTCGTCCGATTGCTCAATCCTGCACGTAGCATTTTGCATTCTTATAACTTGCTTTCTTGCTGAGTTTAAATCTCTAACGAAACAACCGAACACTGATTGATTAACCATGTTCTGAGTTCAGGGATTGTCCAACAAACTGTGGGAGGCATCTTCAGTCTACATCTGTACATCTTCAGTCTACTAGTTTGGTTGCCTTACACATTGCATTAGTGCTTGAAGTCTAACCATGGTTGTCCATGACGCTATTATCATCCTGCTTCGTCAGCATACTTAAATCCCGGGAGCGGGATAACGCAGTGGTTAACGCGTTCGGCTTCGGAACAAGATGTCCGAGGTTTGCATCCCTGCAGGGGCAACTTTGTCTGCAGTAGAGAACTGTTCTATACACAGTAAGGTGAGGTGAGTTGGGGTTTAACGCCCCTTTCAAGTCTGCACACAGTAAGGTTTGGGTGCAATGCTAAACTGAATTTCAGCATAGTACCATCAATGGTTCACTAGTTCCAGCCGATGCTGGCAGGTTTCACCGCAATGCATAACCACATGGCGTTGCAGGCTTTCTCCCTGCCATAGTACTAGCAGCTGTGATATAAGTGAAACACTCATAAAATCACCTCACCTATTTAAATCCGTAAGACTAATACACATATATTCAGTTGCAGATGTATAGAAATTGTTTTGGAAAATGTCTAGGGTTGAAAAGGTATGGGTTATACAATTAATTAATTACAATAACATGCGGTGTATTAGCTTTAAATTGTTTTTTTAAGTTTGTTCTTTGATCGGCAATGTTACATTTTTCTATTAAAGTTATAATATTGTAACAGTGTTTTTGCAGTGGTTTTTTTTTCGTTGGTCTATGCATGCATTGCTGTTTCATCGTTACTTATCTTCCGAAATATCATTCAACATCGGGAATGCTTACAAATCAACCAGTCAGAATCAAGTTGTGTTACAATTTACTATTTAGATACAGAAACACATGTCATAAATGATTAGGAAATGATACGATTCCTGAATGTCAGAGTGATTGTTGTGAACTTAGCGGTCAACAAGTTAATTTTGGTGACCTTGGCATTATTTTCAAGGTCAAAGCAAAGCATTGAATTGAATTTTTCAACATGGAATTTGTTATGTCAATTTCACAATGAATTTTGAAACTATTTCAACAATCAGACTGAAACATCAAGAAAAGTAAACTGGTTTCTGTTTCTGATAACATCTACTGGTATTTTCATATCACAAACTATAACCTCTTTGTATACCCCCGCCATGAAATAGTCGGGGTGTATCGCGGTCAGCGTGTCTGTGCGCCCCTCTGTCCGTCACAATTTTGTTTACGCTCATAACTGACATTCGTTGTTCAGATGTTAAGAAATGTCATACAAATTATCACTATGATGTGAAGATGTGCCTTTCTACGTTTCATTTTCATAATTTATGCAAATTTTCTCACTTTTTCAACTTCTTCTTCTTCTTCTTACACTAGATTCTTACAAATGTGTCTATGAAGACGGCCAGTTTCATACATGTCAACCATAATCCCATAATTTGCCTTTTATGGGTTAGACATGTCAATATATGAATGCACTTTTGGTGTTTTCCATGACATGAACAGTGACTCCTACAGTATATCTCCACAAATAATGATGAACACATGTCAACCGTGACGCCTAGATCTGAAAAGTGATTTTATGCTTTTGATCAAATTATGAGTGCAATAAGAATTGTCATATCCTTTCTGAAGTGTATCTCCGAAACACTTCACACATTTCTTTCTTTAAAATGACTATAAATTGATGTACTTTTTGAACCTTTTTACTTTGACCAGTGTTGAAAGAGAGGGTATTATGCGTGAGCTGTGATCCCTAATTGTCCTGTTTTTCTTTAATTTTGAAGTGAAAAATTGCAGTAGGTATCATGTCACCTTAGTGATGATTGCTTGTTTAACACATGTGCTCAGCTATATGTAAAAGGAAATAGTATTAGGCCAAATAACAAAATATTTCTTATAATCTTGAATCATATTGTGTTCAACGGAATCTTAATTGTATTCAATTTTGAACTTCATAGATGTCATGATCATAAGATACTGTTTAGCTATACATATTTTAAGCCCTTTAATTATCCCCCGTCACAATGAAGCTGGCGAGAGGGTATAGAAATTATCTGTGTCCATCCTTTGTGTTTCTGGATCATAACTCAAAATTTGTGATTATATTTTCTTGTTTGTGATTGTGTAGCTGTGCCTTTTGAGGTTTCAACTTCTTCAGACTTATATTTTTGGTCGTTTCCATGGAAATATGTGTCTTGAACTTCGTCTTAGAAGCACTACTTAAAATGCCTTTTTTCAGACCAGACTTTTATTTTCTTTGGAAATACAAAATCTTGTGTTTTTATTGTGACAAGTCTTTTGTTGGATTCGAACCCTTACCCTTAGTTTATTTAGCTGTTTTCATTGAAACCCAACTTACATTTTCATTTCTAAACAACACATCAAAACTTGAAAACCATATGGCTGAATTCCATAGGATTTAGAAAAGTAGAACAATATTCTTGTGTAAGGTGACTTATTACCAATGATTTGAATAGATAATAAAAACTTTCAAAACCAAAATGTGAGTGATTGGTTAAAGGTTAAAGCTACGTAATCAACGTTCAATGTATTTCCCCACTTGGCGCGGAATATATCTGACTCTCAGTGTGCTTGTTATTCACGTAAGGAAATATTTTTGTATGTTAGATGAGAGCTCTTGTAAATAAATAAATTACATTATGCAATCCAATTGCAAATACAAAGCAATTCTTCTGTTGTACTTTACATGGGCCTCGAATATGAATTTAAGGCCTACCATATTTCCTCGAATACAACCTGGGCCTAGAATAGGATAAGGGGGTGCTGAATGAATATAACCCCTAGATTGTATTTGAGGAAAGACTGAGTTCAATATCTGAAGCATCTGAGTGTGTGAGCTGTGCTCATTTATTGTCTTGTTCCCTTTGTAAACAAACCAACGCCTGTGAATTAATTACACAGAATGGTTTAGCACCAATTCAGCAGTGAAAGAGTCAGCAAAACAAATATTTGGCTTTGACAAATAAGCAAAAAGAAAAGTAATTTAGAAAACATTTATTCAAAATCAACAAAGCACTAAATAAAAAAACATCAAAGAAGTAAGATCATTCATTCTGAAAATAGAGCCATCTGCTCGGTAGCTCATCAGGTATTACATAATTCATTATCTGTCAGTTCAGAGCACATTTCTTCAATACAAGGAGAAAGCGTGGGGAGAACCAACTTCCAAACGCAAGGTATAACTCTTGCCAGTCTGCATTACTGGCTGATTTAACCCTTGCGGTATTTCTCTCGCTTTGCTGTGTCAAGATAGTGAATTGCTGCACTAGAAATGCATAGCGGGCCTGGATTTCTAAACACAGATTTCTTAAGGAAATACTGGAAGGCCTAAATCAGCCAGTAATGGAGACTGGCAAGAGTTATGCCTTGCATTGGGAAGTTTGGGGGGATCATAAACTTTAAGACAAAGAATCAACGACTCTGAAACTGAAAAAATTCTCCATCTTAATAATACAAAAAAATAATATATTGCATTTGATAATGTGCCAAATGAATTCATCCTTGACATCATAAAATTTACAATTATAAAATGATAATTTGCATTTTTAAATATATTTCCATTTTTTGGGAACATCATTTACTAAATTTACTCAATACTCACTCCTTGGATGTGAGACACTAAGCTACAACCTTATGAAATTGGAAGGATTGTCAGTTCAAATTTTATGCTCACACGTGATAATAAATTACAATTTCATATTAGAGATGTTTTATGGTCCTATTCATATACACCAAAACATAACACATCATTCTTTAAACATTCAGAAGACAAGGAATTTATGGATGATCAACTTCTTTATTTAACAATGGCGACATTTCGGTATATACTGACAATAGATCCTCATAATGTTATCAAGCATATGAATGCAATTGATGTTGTGTTGTGGAAATTTGGTGTCGCACTCAATGAGCAGTGGACTCCTTAAAAAGAATCCACTGTTGACACAATATATTGAAGCCATTATCATTGATTAAGAATCAAGACAATAATTCATAAAAATCATTATCATACTTCAAAGAGTTAAAACAAGAACAAATAGTTATTTAAATTCCAATGTCGATGGAGATCTGATTTCATTATTGCATAGTATCGATAACAAAAAACTTGTTTATTTCTCACACATGACCCCATGGGGCAAGTCAAGGGTCATGATGGGTCGTGCAGTCGTCCGAGGGTTGCTCTTGAATATCATCAAAACACACGAGTCGAGAACAAATATACCTGAAGCAGAAAAACAAAATTGTAACACTTGGACATTTTATACAGGCCACCATGTCTATCTGTCCGACAACATTATTCTCAACATTGAAACACTAATAATGTATTGAGGTGGGGTAGGGGCTTGGTCACTTACTGTAAAGAGGTCCTCCAGGGTGGTCAACCAATATACATGCACATTTATCACTAACAGAGGGAGAGGGCGCTAGTCTACGACTGTAATGGAGGAAAAGATTATTCTAAAATTTTGTGGATCCACTTAAGGACACTGGCGGGTACGCTAATCCGTGAACATTTATAGTATTAGAAATGAGTCCAAGTTTTCCATCAAGGCGTGTATTTCGTTTCGGCACCCGGTTGGTTGCCTTTCGTTAGATGGAAAACTTGGACTTGTTCTTTGTGTGTGTACAGCCGGGTACAGCCACTTTTCATGCAAATTTTTCAAAAGGGAGAGTGGGTTCTAACCACATACACACTAATTACAATATTATAGTCTGGCCTTCACCTTTAATGGAAACTGTACATACATAATCAATCTTGAAAGTTCATTTCTTCCAAATAACTTTGATCTTTTAGTTTTACATGTATAATCCCTCCCTATTGCTTGTACATCTGTTCTCTACAACAAAGTTACCATATCCTTGTTTAGCTAAGTGTTAACTTTAGGGTTCAAGGAGTTTTTCTAAAGAAATAATAAGAATCTTTATCAATACAATCTCTGTCCTCTCCAACAAAGCTACGGAACCCCTGGTTGAGGGTAGTAATGATGGAAGTTTCCAGTGAAACAAAGCCTGTTGTTATACCTGTTGCAACAGTTGACTCCATGTCAGTTGGGCGGGGCGTCCTATAGATGGGGAACTGGCTGTCCCCTGTGTCGCCAAATATTACATACCTGTTGCAACAGTTGACTCCATGTCAGTTGGGCGGGGCGTCCTATAGTTGGGGAACTGGCTGTCCCCTGTGTCGCCAAATATTACATACCTGTTGCAACAGTTGACTCCATGTCAGTTGGGCGGGGCGTCCTATAGATGGGGAACTGGCTGTCCCCTGTGTCGCCAAATATTACATACCTGTTGCAACAGTTGACTCCATGTCAGTTGGGCGGGGCGTCCTATAGATGGGGAACTGGCTGTCCCCTGTGTCGCCAAATATTACATACCTGTTGCAACAGTTGACTCCATGTCAGTTGGGCGGGGCGTCCTATAGTTGGGGAACTGGCTGTCCCCTGTGTCGCCAAATATTACATACCTGTTGCAACAGTTGACTCCATGTCAGTTGGGCGGGGCGTCCTATAGATGGGGAACTGGCTGTCCCCTGTGTCGCCAAATATTACATACCTGTTGCAACAGTTGACTCCATGTCAGTTGGGCGGGGCGTCCTATAGATGGGGAACTGGCTGTCCCCTGTGTCGCCAAATATTACATACCTGTTGCAACAGTTGACTCCATGTCAGTTGGGCGGGGCGTCCTATAGATGGGGAACTGGCTGTCCCCTGTGTCCCCCAGTATTACATACCTGTTGCTACAGTTGACTCCATGTCAGTTGGGCGGGGTGTCCTATAGATGGGGAACTGGCTGTCCCCTGTGTCCCCCAGTATTACATACCTGTTGCTACAGTTGACTCCATGTCAGTTGGGCGGGGGGTCCTATAGATGGGGAACTGGCTGTCCCCTGTGTCCCCCAGTATAACATACCTGTTGCAACAGTTGACTCCATGTCAGTTGGGCGGGGGGTCCTATAGATGGGGAACTGGCTGTCCCCTGTGTCCCCCAGTATTACATACCTGTTGCTACAGTTGACTCCATGTCAGTTGGGCGGGGCGTCCTATAGATGGGGAACTGGCTGTCCCCTGTGTCCCCCAGTATAACAGTGATACCCGCCACATCAGCTGGGGCAGGTAGGCTCTCTGCTCGAGCCTTGCGGTGCATGGAGCTCACCGTATCTTTAGGGATCTGCGGGATGTTTGTATGGTTGTATCTGGAAATGAAGATGGTTATCTGAAGATCCGAAGCACTTTAATCCAGAACTTGCCAATGAAGTGAAATTTTTGCACATGTCGTTCCTCTGTCATTACTGAGAGATGCTTCGGCACTGGTTAATTTAGCAGATAAAAGATTCAGAACAATACTGAGATAAGCATGAGCAGCAGCAACTTCCCAATGCAAGGCATAACTCTTGCCAGTCTCAATTACTGGCTGATTTAGGCCTTTTGGCTTTTGGAAGTTGGAGCAGCAGTGAATTTGTGGAAAAGAACCAACAAACCCATGGTGGGATTTCAATGTATTCTCTATCAAGAAACTCACAAATTATGATAACTTCATAAATACTTCCAGTTTTTGGCACAAAATTTATATTGCTAATTGCTCATGTGTAAATGAATGATTCTGAATGCATTTAAAGTTGTTGTCATATTAAAAGGTATGAAGGTTCGCTCATGACTAGGTTTTGCTAGCACTAAATTGGCATTATGCATTAGAACATGCATCTAACTATTCAGCATATCAGATTGTGGGGAGAGGAAAACCCGAACAAGTTCACAACTTCTATTCCTTGAAACAGGATTGATATCAATCAGACTGGATAAAATTCAACCCTGTTCCGAGGTAGAAAACTTACACAAAACTATTGTCAGAACATGCACCTATATCACACTGTTGTGGCTGTACATTGAAGTGGAGCTTGAGAGTAATTGCTGGAACTAGCCCCCAAGTTGGTGGTGACTATAATGTGACACTGCACCACAATCTAAATGGATAGAAAGTAACAGTTATATCTGGGATCACACTTTCTACAATAGTACATATTCTTGTTCTTTTTGGGACAAGTCCAGTGAAACCCACACCCTCAGAGACAGACACCAACTGCTGACACTGACTGTATTACCAACAGCTTTCCTATTCGGCCACCATGACCGAAAAAGTACAAGAATTTGTTTTTTTGCAGATAGTGTGATCCAAGATGTTACATTGTCACATTTGTTCCCTATATAAATTGCATGTATTTCCAATGGATAGACACTAGTTCTCTCCAGCTAAGGAACCGATACTCACATGTTGAAGTGAAAGTAATGACCATAATTTGTTTTTTGCAGATAGTGTGATCCAAGATGTAACATTGTCACATTTGAAATGAATGTAATTCTAATGGAAGGACATTTGTTCTCTACTGCTAGGAAACTGATACTCACATGTTGAAGTGAAAGTAATGGCCATCAGCATCACCAGACACTGAACCTTTCTTCCCTACTGTCAGCTTAGTGACGAGACTCTTGGAGACAGAGGACATAGGAGATACCTCGTAGCTGGTGATCAGTCCTGAACTATTGTTTGTGTCCGCGTAATTCAAACTGAAATGGATGCATTCTATGATGAAATTTATTTGTATAAAACCTCTCATAATATATAGTTGAGAGTACTTTCTGCAACTGGTAAGTGACAATTACAGATATCTTTACTGTAGCTTTACAGATGTTGTATTCACTGATATATAGAGAATCTCACCCTCGTGACTTCTGATATCAAATATATCAACACTCGTTGATAAAAGTCACAAATATCCGAGGCTTGCCGAGGATATTTTTACTTTTATCAACGAGTGTTGATATATTTGATATCAGAAGTCACGAGGGTGAGATTCTATTTATCATCCAAAATCATTATTATTACGTTTCAATGAAAATAGTGTACATCTCTGAGCACATCTCTGCCATTTGACTTGCGGTGAGGTCATATCATTGTGACGTCATCATGTTTATGACGTCATAGCATTGTGACGTCATTACTCGATGATGTAAAAGCATTGTGATGTCATGTAGCTGACGGTGACAGGACATTGTGCAAAATCTACTGCCAAAAATAAATCTCCTAGGAGATATCGCTTGATCTCATACAAGCGATATCTCCTCTGGAACCAAGTTTTGGATGATAAATCACAAATTCTCATTCTGATAATAAAATGAACTTTATATCTTTACACTCTCTAGTTCAACAGTGTTAGACCTAGTGGTAGATCACTTACAGTATCCGATAACCTGACCCACAATCAACAGGGAATTAGGTCTACCTCTTGTTACAGTCAGAACTGAAAAGCTAACATGTCAAATTATACTTTCTCATTTTATGATTCCATATTTTCTTAAATCCATTGATCTTCAATTCTAAATAGATATGATACAGGTTGGACTCCCATAAGAGAAGATAATTTACTTACTTGAAGCCATAAGCGACCCCAACTCCTAGCCCGTTCAGCAGATTCTCCAGATCTGTTTGTGTCTTCACACCCAGGAGAGCTCGGTTCATGAAGTACCTTGCTACAACATAGAGGTTCACTGTCAAGTGTTCATGTTCACTTTACATGATGCCAACTTGCCATGTTTACTTCACATTAAGTTTTCTGTATATACATCGGATATAAACCATTCATTCTTAATAGTCTTAAAGGTACATCCATTGTTTTGTTGGGGGTCACATATTAAAAATGTTATAAATGGTGTAACTTTATCGAGAAGTACCGATTGTTACCTAAAGCTACCATTTTGATGATATTCGACTTAGTATATTGACGATATGAAGATAAAAGTGATTTCTGACTGAAAATGCAATGCATCGCAATTGACAGGCGCCAATGAGTTAAACATAATTTTGGAATCTTATTCATAACAGACAAAATGACAAGTTTAATAATGTTTAATAGGTCAATTAAATACTGTGCATATAAATGGGACGTGCAGTTTCAGTTTCTGCACATGCATAATGATGTTACTCAATTTTAATTGGAAACTAGTAATTATGATATATTTGGAGATTGTGGATACATATGCAAGCTGATTGAATTTATTTGTATTGTAAACAGCACATATGGTGAGTTGTAACACATGAAAGCCAAATTAAATTTGATTAAACACAATGGATGCACCTTTAACAACTTCCGACTGTTGATGTAGCTCAGTGGGTGGAGCAGGCTGAGCGGTGTGGGGGAACCAGAGGAGGGTTTGAACCACTCCAGCTCCCCCAAAACATGCTTCAAGAGGGGGGTGGGGTTGGGGGGAGGGGAAGGGAGATAATTCTTGGATCTGTGTATGGAATGTCCGCTTAAAGAGCCATCAAGGATTTTAGTGTTTAAATTTTTTTGAAAATATACTTATATCGTCATCTGCCAGAGAAATCTTTTATCTACAACATGGCATATGTTAAATAATTTTCATATAACGACAATGTAATGAAATTTGGTTTCAAAGAGAAGTACCACTTCGACTAGCACACGCTAAGGGTATCTGACGTCATATAAATAGAATCTCCTTATTTGCCTAATACGTACTACACAAACAGTTAGCGCTTCCGAAGCATGAAGGCTCGTCTCTAGCGCAAGTCGCCATAACAACCCATGTGCTGCACGTGTCTCTCTTGCAAGTTACCCTTGTCACACATTACTGAATGTGATGATTGCTTTACAAACAATGTTTTTAAATGTCATGAAAATATACACATTATTGCCTGTTTAATGTACTTTTTATTGAGATAAGACCAGCAAATTATAACAAATTTTTACTCTCATTAATTATAAAATTCAAGAAAAATACCTTGTTGGGTAAAACAATTATTCCAGTATCTGTAGCAAATACATAATTAAATGAAATGGTAAATAAATAACCGCCTAAAAAATTATATATTTCGATTTCTTTCATTGCTCAGTCATAATTTTTGTTATTCTTTCGTGTCTTTGTTTACTGTGTGTGAGCTAGACCATAATGCTTTGCACTTGAAAACAATAGACTGGATCTATATTTAGACTGGAAAACACCTTTACTAATTAATGCAATTTCTCGACTTATTTTAAGTTGGAAAAATTTTTGAAAAATTAAGTGTATTTATTTCACAGAGATAGAATTTTGGAAAATTTTCGATATGTTCATCAACATCCTTGATGGCTCTTTAAGACCCAAAATATTTATAAGTCATTTGTAAGTCATGTCATAGCAGAATACATTAAAAGATTCCTTGCATGGCCCCTGAACATTATAAAGACAACACAACCGGGGATGTAGCTCAGTTGGAAGAGTGTTTGCTCATCACCCAAAAGGTCAGGGTTCGATCCCCGGTCGCGTCATACCAAAAGACGTTAAAAGATGGGAGTTGTTGCTTCCTTGCTTGACACTCAGCATTATAAGGATAGAACAACGCTTGAACTGGCGCTGCACTGTGGCTGCCGGGTGCCAACGGCTGACACACAGAATTTCAGAATTTACATTGTAAGGAGGACAATAAAGTGTTATTATTATTATAAAGATATAAACTGACACTGCACTGAGTGACAACAAGTGCCTACAGCATCAAATCTATTTCCAGTAGTTCAGCAAATATGATGAAAAAATACGTTGATAAATAGAAAAGTAACTTTGGTTATCACATGACTGATTGATACACATCTACCATCACACAACATATTTGATAGATCCCTTAATTTCCTCTTCAAGTTATATCTTCTCAGTCAACACGTTTCAGTCTTTGATTGGTAAGCATAGGAACATGCGCTAAGATAAGATAAGAATTTTAAACATCTGAGGTATTTAGATCTTAATAATATTGTGATAAATACGGGGCAATATCTTAACTGATCCTTACGTATTTTATTTGCTTCCACCACAGCTGGGTATAAAGCATTCACAGTGAACACCTTTCCATCTCCATTGAAGCTGAAAGCATTGCCTGAGAGGACACCTGTGTCAAACAATACAAAGATGACTCACTGAATATTGAAACTGAGCTTCAAAAACACGTCATGTGTAGCGAGAAACAACAAAAGATGACTTGATGAATATCGAAACTATCTGAGCTTGTTGGAGCCTGACAACTCTTCATTATGAATAGAGCCATTGGATCTGTAGATCATCAGACTCTTCATGATTTATTATTATTTATTACAGAATAGGTTTAAGATAGGGACGTAACGTCACCAAACAATTATCATCTGCTGGTCAAGGCACACAAGATTTGGCCATTGGAGTTCATCAAGTTTTGTATAATAATATCAAGACCTGCATGTGAAATAATGGGTTTATAACATAAATCTAATGAATCGTCACCTAACATTCAATTCCAGTGCTTCTGCTGATTAAAAGAAGTAGTAAAATAACTTTTAGAGAGTGATCTCTATAACTCACAATCTATATCACGTACACGTGTGGTAATTATGGTATAATGATAAAGGGCCTGTGTGTATACCTGGGTATGTGTATGACGTGTACTGTTCCGCCAGGGCTCCAGCCTCATCCAGGATAGTTGCATGTACCAGGTAGCCTCGGTCCTTGATCAGTGGGTCGGAGTCCTCGTTGTGACCGAGTGCTATCTGCATGATATCCAATATTTCCATTATATGAACATGCAGATAACAATAGTGCTTACTGAATGAAATCAACTATATTTACATTAAATATAGTGCTGTAACTGAATATTAACTTTATTTACATGAAAAATAGTGCTTATTGAATGATATCAAATATATTTACCAGAAAAATAGTGCTTATTGAATGATATCAAATATATTTACATGAAAAATAGTGCTACCTGAATGATATCAACTAAATTTACATGAATAATAGTGCTACCTGAATGATATCAAATATATTTACATGAAAAATAGTGCTACCTGAATGATATCAAATATATTTACATGAAAAATAGTGCTACCTGAATGATATCAAATATATTTACATGAAAAATAGTGCTACCTGAATGATATCAAATATATTTACATGAAAAATAGTGCTACCTGAATGATATCAAATAAATTTACATTAAAATAAGTGTTTGCCACTAACAATGCAATGTCCCCCACCGGTAACAGTTTAGTGACACATCATTCGGTCAAAAGGAGATACTTCATATATTGCATTACTGGTAAAAAGTGTCATGATGATCAGCAAATTTGAAGACTTTGGGTTCATGAGATATTGCGTTAACAAGAGATTGAAAAGTGGTCAAAGTGTCATGGCGGTAGTCTCCTCAAAAAAAGGTCAAATTCACCAAAATCGACTGGCGTTGCCTTGCGGCGGGGGACAATAAAAACAGAGCCATTGGCAGTATAGCTCATCAGGATCTAAGTTTGAAGATTTAAAAAATCAATATTTATCAAGTATTACAATTGTTGTCAAAATGCTTAGGTCACAGATAAAATAGCTGGTTATATTAAAACAGGCGCTATACTTCTTCAGTTAATGATGTGCTGAGCAGCTAATGATGTGCTCAGCTAATGATCTGCTCAGCTAATGATCTGCTCATCTCACCTGTTGATCGTTGACATACACATCACTGCAGGATTCAGCACCTTGCAGTTTTAGCACGGCTTTGATCTCAGCCCCTATCATCATGGAGAATGCCTTGGAAAAAATATTCACATATAAAACTTTTTCATAAAAACAGGAAGGCACAATCTGGTTTAAGTTTTATTTTGAATGCAGTCCGATTAAAATCAATCAAATAAATAAAACCAATAGAATTGCTCTTTTTTGGATACAAACTCATAATGCTCATGTCTTTCCTCTCCAAACAGTCTAATGATGGCCCGTAAATTTGTTTCATGTTCCAACACAAGTTCAGTTAGCCAATCACAAGTCCTCCAACAAAAACTTTTAATGTGAGAAGCTGGGGGTAATTAACTCCAGACAGCAATCCTTTCGTCTGTTTCCGTTACATAAGGAACCTGCTAAAGATTTTCCAAATGTGTTCAAAATTGAGATTGTCTAAAAAAGCTATGGAGTGATATGCTCTTTTTGTCTCCATTGAACTGGTACAGAACATGTGCTTTGGCTCTATGGAAGCAAGTTGTATAATGGTTAATGTACTATTTTGCAAATTTGAGTCAATACTACATAGTAGATTTTAATGAGACTGATTGTGAATATAGAGAATACTAAATGACCTTCCATTCAGTACCATTTTTAACTAGATGAGCGTTTGCGGGACACCGCAAAAGCAGAGCAGCTCCGAAACTTTGGGTCTCGCCTTTCCCTGTTCCGCCTTCTCCTCAGCACAAATAAAATGGGATTTTTTTTGGACAAAAATTTGTTTATTATTCAAGTTATTCTAACAAGTTGAGTCATTACCGGGGTCACTTTTTACAAACTTGTTCTTAAAACCTATTTCTGATTTCAAAATTGGATCAAAGGATTAACATGGCCTTAACCAATATCTCATGAGCTTGACCTTTGACCTTCAAGGTCACACCATCAATGATTACTTTTCATTGTGTATAACAATCATGCAATGACTCAAAGTGTTCATTGTTAACATAAGGCATATTCACAATAGCAAGCTTAAGTTGTATCCTCGCTGTGACCTTGACCTTGGACAGATTTTAGCGAAAACCTTTTCAAATCTCAGTCTTTCTCCATAGTTGATATATACCAAGTAAGGGCCTGATAGCACAGAAGTTGTTGAAGTTATCGTGTTTACAAGGATTTTTGTAGTGATTTCAGAACTCATGACCATGACCTTGACCTTTGACCTTGAATGTGAGCATGTCAAAATAATTCCCCAGGTGTACAAGAAAGAAGTTATATATATGAGGTTTTGATACCTTCATGGAAAAAAGTTACAGAGATATTTCAGAACTGGTGACCATGACCCTATCTCGTGACCTTGACCTTTAAAATTCAAGGTCAGACAATCAGTGATCACTTTTCATTGTGTATCACAATCATGTAATGATTCAAAGTGTTAATAGTTGAAATAAGACATTTTTGCAAAAGCATGCTTAAGTTGTGACCTCACTATGACCTTGACCTTTGACGGATGTTAGCGAAAACCTTTTCAAATCTTGGCCTTTCTCCATAGTTGATATACACCAAAGAAAAGCCTGATAGCACAAATATTTTTCAAGTTATCGTGTTTACAAGGATTGTTTTAGCAATTTCAGAACTTGTGACCTTGACCTTTGACCTTGAATATGAACATGTCAAAATAATTCCCCAGGGGCATAAGTAAGAAGTTATGTATATGAGGTATTGATACCTCCTTGGAAAGAAGTTATTTAGTGATTTCAGAACTGGTGACCATGACCCTGTCTTGTGACCTTGACCTTTAAAATTCAAGGTCACACAATCAGTGATCACTTTTCATTGTGTATCACAATCATGTAATGATTCAAAGTGTTAATAGTTGAAATAAGACATTTTTGCAAAAGCATGCTTAAGTTGTGACCTCACTATGACCTTGACCTTTGACAGATGTTAGCGAAAACCTTTTCAAATCTTGGCCTTTCTCAATAGTTGATATACACCAAAGAAGAGCCTGATAGCACAAATATTTTTCAAGTTATCGTGTTTACAAGGATTGTTTTAGCAATTTCAGAACTCGTGACCTTGACCTTTGACCTTGAATGTGAACATGTCAAAAAAATTCCCCAGGGGCATAAGTAAGAAGTTATGTATATGAGGTATTGATACCTCCTTGGAAAGAAGTTATTTAGTGATTTCAGAACTGGTGACCATGACCCTGTCTTGTGACCTTGACCTTTAAAATTCAAGGTCACACAATCAGTGATCACTTTTCATTGTGTATCACAATCATGTAATGATTCAAAGTGTTAATAGTTGAAATAAGACATTTTTGCAAAAGCATGCTTAAGTTGTGACCTCACTTTGACCTTGACCTTTGACGGATGTTAGCGAAAACCTTTTCAAATCTTGGCCTTTCTCCATAGTTGATATACACCAAAGAAAAGCCTGATAGCACAAATGTTTTTCAAGTTATCATGTTTACAAGGATTTTTTTAGCGATTTCAGAACTCGTGACCTTGACCTTTGACCTTGAATGTGAACATGTCAAAAAAATTCCCCAGGGGCATAAGTAAGAAGTTATGTATATGAGGTATTGATACCTCCTTGGAAAGAAGTTATTTAGTGATTTCAGAACTGGTGACCATGACCCTGTCTTGTGACCTTGACCTTTAAAATTCAAGGTCACACAATCAGTGATCACTTTTCATTGTGTATCACAATCATGTAATGATTCAAAGTGTTAATAGTTGAAATAAGACATTTTTGCAAAAGCATGCTTAAGTTGTGACCTCACTTTGACCTTGACCTTTGACGGATGTTAGCGAAAACCTTTTCAAATCTTGGCCTTTCTCCATAGTTGATATACACCAAAGAAAAGCCTGATAGCACAAATGTTTTTCAAGTTATCATGTTTACAAGGATTTTTTTAGCGATTTCAGAACTCGTGACCTTGACCTTTGACCTTGAATGTGAACATGTCAAAAAAATTCCCCAGGGGTATAAGTAAGAAGTTATGTATATGAGTTCTCAAAACCTAATAGGAAAAAAGTTATAGCGAATACAAAACATGCCGGCGGCGGTGGCGGCGATGGAAACTGCACAAAAACTGATAGCAGCTCCGACATAGTCGGAGCTGCTAATTAAATGAGCAAAGGCGAATTTGATATCAAATCATTCACGATTTGATAAAAATGGTTTTATATGAATTTCATGAAGTTAAATATTATGTTAATTTTGCCCAAATAAATCAAGCAAAATGGCTGACAGTGTGCTGATTTTGGCAAGTCATGTACCATTGTAACGGAGTTCGACCACTTTGACGTCACAACTTCACACTATTGTCATTAGGTTAAATACAGCCGTACACTACAGTATCTTCCACGGGCGAGTATTATGCAGATATATAGCAATAGTTACCATGCTGTTGAAACAGTGAGTTTTCTATTATAAAAAAAGAACAATTATTAAGAAACATGGTAATTCTTTACCATGTCCCTGGAAGCTAACCTGTGTAAAAGACACACCAGCTCCATCTGCAATACCTTTGAGCTCATCAATATACTGAGGGAAGAGTTTCTCTGCCACCTTCAGGTAGCCATTGTAATACTGCAAGAGGAGGGTAGAAGTTATCATAACTTTCATCATCATACAACAAGTCGCAGGTGAGTTCTATACCATTTAACAAGAGGCTGTTAATTCCCGATGATACCCTCTACTGAATGTTATAACAAATTTATCTTCCCAAATGTTTAAAACTAGTATCAAATATAACAAACAAAAATGCCACGAAATCGACTGTCTAACAACCACGAAACCAGGCCCATTGGTCAGAGGTCATGTGCCACAAGTCATTTTTCAAAGGTTAAAGATCAAAGAACAAAACAAACATGGTGATCTCCATGTATAAGTCAGTGGACTGCTGGATGAGGATTTGCTTTCCGTAGACGCAGTCATTTTGACTATCATGCAAAAGAAATGGTGATGCCATTTGACTGGGGTATGGGAGGTAACTGGAAGTTCTGATTTACATCTAAGGTAAAGACTATAACAATAAATAATCCGACATTGCCCATCTGGTCAAGTTATATCTACACAAAATTAAATTCTTTGCATTATACACAAGAGGTAACAAGAAGATTTCAAAGGTGTGACTTCAGTCTCAGAGCTCTTGACTTGGTGCCCGGATATCCACCTCTTTGAGGCCATTCGCTCTGGTAAATACACTAAGGACCACATTGATGATAGTTTTATAGGCCTGGTGAGCTAAAAACGGCAAATCAGATATGCCATCAACATTTATCATGCAGCATGCCCTGCAAATCACTTGTGACACATTTTTTCATTGGATATAAATGATTTATGCTCCCAAAGTATCCTTTATAACATGCTGAATAGAGGTTATACTGATATTTGTCACAGGGGTTTTCCGAAAGCAAGCCCAGGGCTTCTATATGGAAAACGGGTTTTTGACGAGTGATCTTTGACACAAAATAGAAGCCCAGGCTTATATTTTCGGAAACATTGGCTTGTATTTGGAAATCTTTTACAAGTAACAGTCATAAGGAATAATAATCATGAGACAATAAGTGAAGGCAATCTTTTTAAAAGAACTTTTTGAAGTATTGCAATTATACTTTAAGAAAATGGAGCGCATGGTAACTCTTGAAAACTAAACTGTACGGTAATGTTTAAGATTTCTTCATGAAAATATGGAGTTTCAACTAAGTCAATGCATTACACAAGGGAACGTCGCAATCAGCACTATTTGCATTTGGAATTAAATAGAAGCTCATGGGCTTCTAAAAGAGAGGCTTGCTTTCGGAAAACCCTGGTAGGGTTAAATGGACCAATCAGAGATCAAGGATCTTACATGATATAGGATAATGGTGTTTAGTCTATGTAGAGTGCTTCGGTAACTTACATTCTTCCCCTCAGCTGTTTCAATGAACTTGGTAACAGTGGCTAATGTGTGACTCTGATTGTAGTAGTCTTGAATCACAGACTTGAACGTTCTTCCCTGGAACAGAAAATAAAGTTATTTTCAATGTCAATTATTGATTGACAAACATCATCTCTACATATATAAATGTTGTTTTTTAATTTATGACTTTTGGTGCAATTCATCTCACATATTTCTACATTATTATCAAATATTCAAGTAGGTGTCGTCACCACAAAGACATCTTTCAAACTGTCACTTCAGATATTTGATCAAGTTCCCATGAACCTAATGATTTAAATGCACTTTGAGTGTGGTTGCATATTTCCCAAGGAGTTGAAATAAAATGTCCTCACATAAGATAACGATGGTCCAAATCTAATAACAATAAAGGCACTTTGCAAAAGGTAAATAATAACGTCATGATTGCCACAAAAACATCAGCAAATTATCACAAATCTAGTTAGCAAGCTGATTTAGGAAAGTTATTTATAAACAAGTTTTATTGACTTCTAAATTCTAAAACAATGTGTTGAAAAATAAACAGTTGGTTTAATAAAAATTGGGATTAAACTTTTCCCTGATTTGAACAGTATCCCAACACTCACACACTAGTACTAGACAGGAAGGGGGCACTGGCAGGGTATACAAATTGGGGGAGTTACCCTTCAAAAAGATAATAATGAGTGATATGACAATGTCCATAACAACATCGTTCCTGCTGGAAAAAAGAGGAGAGTGATTTTTTGCCCAAATGAGGTTGGATATTATGCAGTTAGTTGTGCTGAATTATGATCCCAATGAGACTTCCAACTTTGTTTATAGTACGATTTAACATACTTTAGTAGGAAAAGTTGTCAAAAATAAGACGTTTAAATTTTAAGGATAACGCCTATCATGATCATATATGACGGGGGATCAGGACCAAATGTACAAACTTTGATCCCCTAGGTGAAGGGTACCTCCCACAAAATTTTCAGCTTTGAGGGTGCAGCAATTCTGGAGGAGAACGTGAAATGACTATGATTAAATGGTTATTGTAATCATATTGGTATGGTAAACAGCATTAAACAAGCCCAATGTCATGTCTGCAGCACCATTAATAAGGACAATAGGGGAATTTATTAATAATTCACCGGCACGGATGGCAGGCCAAGCCAAATTATACCGGAAAAAAACTATCATTTGCGTCTTTAACAAAGTGAAAAGTAAATATATCATTCTATTCATTTACCACGTCTAGTCCTATCTGATAGTGTGTTCCTATTGTGTGAAGCTCAGGTAGCTGTAGACCAGCAACACAGGGGATCAACAGCGTCAACAGGTACACGTACATTGCAGCTGTAAATAGAAATCAGTTGTTTTGTTATCTATTCAGACAGACAAGATTCTGTAGTTAAACTCCTGGGAAAATATGCCTTGCCTTGTTCTGTGCTAGCAAATCAGAGTCAACTATGAACTTCAGGTACAGCGCTCCCTGTTAGCACAGGAAAGTTAAGGAAATGCTGCAAGACTTAAATTAGCCATAGATTGAGATTGGTGTGAGTTATGCCTGTGACAATATAAAGGTGAAAGTCTTGTATGTTGATCGAAAACTAGACAATGTACTGTGGCCAACTTCCAAATACAAGGCATAACTCTTGCCAGTCTCCATTACTGGCTGATTTAGGCCTTGCAGTATTTCCTTAAGAAATCTGTGTTTAGAAATCCAGGCCCGCTATGCATTTCTAGTGCAGCGATTAACTGCTTTGACACAAGAAAGCGAGGGAAATACCGCAAGGTTTAAATCAGCCAGTAATGCAGACTGGCAAGTGTTATGCCTTGCGTTTTGGAAGTTGTAATGTGGCTGGGACGCATCAATTAGTCAAATGTAATTTTGGAAACTATAACAGAGATGAAAATCAAATTTGGGTTGATAATATCTTATAGGTCATATAGCTACTGCACATGGCTGTGTACTTTCAGAGTCTGCACATGAATAAGTCTGTTGCTTCATTTGCATTGAAAAGTCATTATCAATATGATAATATATTTGGCAGTCCGACTTAAATCATAACATGTGGTATTTGGCATGTATCAAAACCAAATAAAATACTATAAATAACACTTATTTTATGTGTATACATACATGTGACACTTTAATAAACTGTCTGTACATTTCACCATTGTATATACCCTCTAATAATCATATAATATTGATGATTACAAATAAAAGCATCCTTGGTTACCCAGGGTTTTATATATGCTCCATTACTCTCCATTATATCACCCATGGGAAACTCTGTCAGCGAAATCTGTACTAAAATTACTCGCCCTTGGCCGGCGTGACGAAGTCAGTAACCAAAGAAAATACTCAATACGATAAGACGGAAATGGTCAAGGGAGATAACCGGTGACGGATGGCTAACAAAATGACCTCTCATGCTTTACAACGAAGTGATATGAATTGTCATTGGCTCGCAGGTCCAAGCTGCGTAGCATTTTGATTGGCTCACGCCGGTCAAGGGCGGGTAATTTTAATACAGATTTCTCTGATGAAATTTCCAATGGGTGATACAGTGGAGAATAACGGAGCATCATATAAAACCCTGGGTAACCGAGGATGAATAAAAGTAGATTGAATATACTATTTTCATCCATGAAACATTGCAATTTAGCAGTGAACCTGAACTTTACTCGGAATATGAAGCATTTTTCAATGGTCCTGAAGTACAAGTACATTGTTAAAATTTTCAATAAGTGCTAACTTCATCAAGCTCATTTTCCAATGTAAAGACAGCACAATTCTTTGTTCGTCCTTCCATATTCTTTATTCCAAATTACATAAGTGATCTGCAATATCATGATCCATGCTCCAGCCCAACAGCGTAATGTTTATGAATTTTGACAGTTTTAGATTATTTTGTACTTTGCACATCAGTATTGAACATGTACCTATGGTGCTTTATGTTTCTATGATCCTCATGTCACCTCTATGTATACAAAATGTATACAAATGTATACATATGTAATGATATATGTAACAACATACTTCAAGGAAAAAAAGTATGCATTGCATTTTTTTATATATAGAAATGGTGAGAAT